>CM044007.1:79979140-80101640 GCA_024085815.1 Flaveria linearis | reverse complement strand
ATAGATATAGATATAGATATAGATAGATATAGATATAGATATAGATATAGATATAGATATAGATATAGATATAGATATAGATATAGATATAGATATAGATATAGATATAGATATAGATAATAGATATAGATATAGATATAGATATAGATATAGATATAGATATAGATATAGATATAGATATAGATGTAGATATAGATGTAGATGTAGATGTAGATGTAGATGTAGATGTAGATGTAGATGTAGATGTAGATGTAGATGTAGATGTAGATGTAGATGTAGATGTAGATGTAGATGTAGATGTAGATGTAGATGTAGATGTAGATGTAGATGTAGATGTAGATGTAGATGTAGATGTAGATGTAGATGTAGATGTAGATGTAGATGTAGATGTAGATGTAGATGTAGATGTAGATGTAGATGTAGATGTAGATATAGATGTAGATATAGATGTAGATATAGATGTAGATATAGATGTAGATATAGATGTAGATATAGATGTAGATATAGATGTAGATATAGATGTAGATATAGATGTAGATATAGATGTAGATATAGATGTAGATAAGATGTAGATATAGATATAGATATAGATATGTAGATATAGATGTAGATATAGATGTAGATATAGATGTAGATATAGATATAGATGTAGATATAGATATAGATGTAGATATAGATATAGATATAGATATAGATATATATATATAGATATAGATATAGATATAGATATAGATATTGTGACAAGCCGAAATTTTTCGTGATTTAATATAAAGTTTATGTGATTTTATAAATTAGTTTTTGTATTTTATTATTATTTAATAATAAATAATAAAAATAATGGCAATAATAATAATAATAATGAAAATATTATTATTATAATAATTATTTATAAAATTTATCAAATGGGATTTAATAAGTCCAGGGCTAGTTTGTAATTTTTGAAAACAATTTAAAAAAAAAAAACTTTATACATGAAATAATAATTTGAGTAATAAAGTTCAGGGGTTAAATTGCTAATTTGGAAACTTGTTTTAAAAACTTCTAACATGAAATGATAACATGTTAAACCACAGGGACAACTTCTGTAATTTCTTAAAACAAAATCCCAAACCACCCGCCCCTTTCCCCGATTCTCCGTCCACCGCCGGCCGGTCACCGGTGTGATTCCGGCAACCCTAAACGCCAAAAATTAGTCAGATTTCAACACCCCGACAATATACCATGCTATATTCGAACTTAGGGGCCACATCAATTTGAATATTTCAATTGAATCGAGTGCGATTTAGCCACCTAACCCACTTCGGCCGACCAACCACTACAAATCGCACTAACACTCTATGATATTCAAATTAATCGAATAAGGTCGGCTATAAAATCATTCCTAACCTGTCTATACACTTAAACACATCTAAAACACTTGAAAACAATCAATCCAATCCCCTCCATCATCGCGGACCTGCAACTGGTCGAGCACCCTCTGTAGAACTTCGAAACAGGTAAATAAATACACCATTTTGCTCGTTTCTACAAGGGGAACAATAGCCCCATGAAATCAGACGCAATCGAAATGATTTGGGATCAATTTGATGAATCTTCAACTAGGGTTCTTGGTGGATTGGGGGATTGTTTC
Organism: Flaveria linearis; assembly: GCA_024085815.1. Lineage (NCBI taxonomy): Eukaryota > Viridiplantae > Streptophyta > Magnoliopsida > Asterales > Asteraceae > Flaveria > Flaveria linearis. The sequence continues at coordinate 80,100,010 of CM044007.1, read as the reverse complement.
GGGTTGTGTTTAAAACTAATTGAAACCGAGTTCCAGTGCGCTAAGTGCCTTTGGTTCACTGGTTCTTCGGTCACATGCAAACCTAGAGGTCAAGGGTTCGAACCCTTGCCCCCACACCTATTTTTTTAAAAGCTTAATGAGCCTATTAAAAATGCAGAAAAATTATTAAAAATTATAAAATAATTTTTATAAACTTTGGTTATTTTAGAAAGTATATAATTATTTTCTGTAAATTTATTTACCAAAAACATCTTAAAATATTTATAAAATATTATTTATAAATATTATAAATAACTATTTTTATAAAAATAGACTTTAAATGATGATTTAAAGTATTAATCCATTAATTGGACACCATATTATTTTAATGGATAAATTATAATAATTGTGGAAATTTAATTCTTTAAAAACCTTATTTATTTACTTAAATAATTATTACATATGTTATAAATTATAATCCTTATAAAAGTGGATTTTTAATGATAATTTAAATCATCAAATTATTAATGGATATTATATTATTGATGGATTAATCCTGATAATATAAATACAATTAGATTTTATAAATTTAAATATTTATAAAATGTTACAAAAATTAAATATAAACTTACGTGTTTAAATGACGTCTACAATTTATTTAGAATATAATGATATGTTAAAATCATTATTAAACTAATTAAATGTTATATAAATCATTAATTATTAACAAAAATAATTAAATGATTTAATGTTTATAACAAATCCCAGAAAACCGAACCATAGATCAATTGAACACCAGGTTCAAGATCTAACTTATTTAGGTTATGGATTTGTAAATATTTGCTTATGTGAATTATAATTCCTTAGCAGGAATTTACTAGCTTGTCAACAACACAAAGGACTGAGGTGAGTTCGTAATTGCCCCCCCTTTTTAATGATTTAAATATTTTGGGGCTGGAATACATGTCGTGATTGAAATTTCAGATTATTTTGTGAGTTCTCGTGTTTCTCTTTTTACTTTGGTTTTGGGATGAAGCATGCTCTTTTAATCTGGAACTTTTATTGTGATATTACTGACTGTTCATGGGATGAAACATGCCCTTTTGTTTTATGAACTATGATGGTGCTTTGCTTGATGCTTGTGTGTGGGATAATGAGTTCATCTTATAAAAGGGTTCCGACAGGCTATCCATATGCAAATAAACTATGATACATGGGCAAATCCTATGTGAAGGATTTGTTGGGCTTGTACTTAGTAAGTATGTGGGATAGCGGGTTCACCTTATAAAAGGGTTCCGTATCTTCACAAAATAAACCTTTCTTTGAATGATAATTGACGATTTATCATTGTGTTTTATTTATGAACTCACCAACCCTGTGTTGACACTTGATTTACATGTATTCTCAGGTATCTATTAGGAGCTTTTGGACGAGCACGTAGGATCATATAAGAGCTCCAGATACATATTGGTTATTAACAAGACATGATTAGAAGTATTGTTAAGAAACAATATATATATATTTATTTCCGCTGCGTATAATATCTAATGCTCTGAATAATAATGGATTGATTATCTAAAACTTATCATATAGATAACTGCATCTCATGTGTAACTACTGTGTTCGATCCTGTTTGCTCACCCCTCTGTGATAGATTCCAGACCCGGAATTGAGGGTGTGACAGATACAGATACAGATACAGATACAGATACAGATACAGATACAGATACAGATACAGATACAGATACAGATACAGATACAGATACAGATACAGATACAGATACAGATACAGATACAGATACAGATACAGATACAGATACAGATACAGATACAGATACAGATACAGATACAGATACAGATACAGATACAGATACAGATACAGATACAGATACAGATACAGATACAGATACAGATACAGATACAGATACAGATACAGATACAGATACAGATACAGATACAGATACAGATACAGATACAGATACAGATACAGATACGGATACGGATACGGATACGGATACGGATACGGATACGGATACGGTACGGATACGGATACGGATACGGATACGATACGGATACGGATACAGATACAGATACAGATACAGATACAGATACAGATACAGATACAGATACAGATACAGATACAGATACAGATACAGATACAGATACAGATACAGATACAGATACAGATACAGATACAGATACAGATACAGATACAGATACAGATACAGATACAGATACAGATACAGATACAGATACAGATACAGATACAGATACAGATACAGATACAGATACAGATACAGATACAGATACAGATACAGATACAGATACAGATACAGATACAGATACAGATACAGATACAGATACAGATACAGATACAGATACAGATACAGATACAGATACAGATACAGATACAGATACAGATACAGATACAGATACAGATACAGATACAGATACAGATACAGATACAGATACAGATACAGATACAGATACAGATACAGATACAGATACAGATACAGATACAGATACAGATACAGATACAGATACAGATACAGATACAGATACAGATACAGATACAGATACAGATACAGATACAGATACAGATACAGATACAGATACAGATACAGATACAGATACAGATACAGATACAGATACAGATACAGATACAGATACAGATACAGATACAGATACAGATACAGATACAGATACAGATACAGATACAGATACAGATACAGATACAGATACAGATACAGATACAGATACAGATACAGATACAGATACAGATACAGATACAGATACAGATACAGATACAGATACAGATACAGATACAGATACAGATACAGATACAGATACAGATACAGATACAGATACAGATACAGATACAGATACAGATACAGATACAGATACAGATACAGATACAGATACAGATACAGATACAGATACAGATACAGATACAGATACAGATACAGATACAGATACAGATACAGATACAGATACAGATACAGATACAGATACAGATACAGATACAGATACGGATACGGACGGATACGGATACGGATACGGATACGGATACGGATACGGATAGGGATACGGATACGGATACGGATACGGATACGGATACGGATACGGATACGGATACGGATACGGATACGGATACGGATACGGATACGGATACGGATACGGATACGGATACGGATACGGATACGGATACGGATACGGATACGGATACAGATACGGATACGGATACGGATACGGATACGGATACGGATACGGATACGGATACGGATACGGATACGGATACAGATACAGATACAGATACAGATACAGATACAGATACAGATACGGATACGGATACGGATACAGATACAGATACAGATACAGATACAGATACGATACAGATACAGATACAGATACAGATACAGATACAGATACAGATACAGACAGATACAGATACAGATACAGATACAGATACAGATACAGATACAGATACAGATACAGATACAGATACAGATACAGATACAGATACAGATACAGATACAGATACAGATACAGATACAGATACAGATACAGATACAGATACAGATACAGATACAGATACAGATACAGATACAGATACAGATACAGATACAGATACAGATACAGATACAGATAGATACAGATACAGATACAATACAGATACAGATACAGATACAGATACAGATACAGATACAGATACAGATACAGATACAGATACAGATACAGATACAGATACAGATACAGATACAGATACAGATACAGATACAGATACAGATACAGATACAGATACAGATACAGATACAGATACAGATACAGATACAGATACAGATACAGATACAGATACAGATACAGATACAGATACAGATACAGATACAGATACAGATACAGATACAGATACAGATACAGATACAGATACAGATACAGATACAGATACAGATACAGATACAGATACAGATACAGATACAGATACAGACAGATACAGATACAGATACAGATACAGATACAGATACAGATACAGATACAGATACAGATACAGATACAGATACAGATACAGATACAGATACAGATACAGATACAGATACAGATACAGATACAGATACAGATACAGATACAGATACAGATACAGATACAGATACAGATACAGATACAGATACAGATACAGATACAGATACAGATACAGATACAGATACAGATACAGATACAGATACAGATACAGATACAGATACAGATACAGATACAGATACAGATACAGATACAGATACAGATACAGATACAGATACAGATACAGATACAGATACAGATACAGATACAGATACAGATACAGATACAGATACAGATACAGATACAGATACAGATACAGATACAGATACAGATACAGATACAGATACAGATACAGATACAGATACAGATACAGATACAGATACAGATACAGATACAGATACAGATACAGATACAGATACAGATACAGATACAGATACAGATACAGATACAGATACAGATACAGATACAGATACAGATACAGATACAGATACAGATACAGATACAGATACAGATACAGATACAGATACAGATACAGATACAGATACAGATACAGATACAGATACAGATACAGATACAGATACAGATACAGATACAGATACAGATACAGATACAGATACAGATACAGATACAGATACAGATACAGATACAGATACAGATACAGATACAGATACAGATACAGATACAGATACAGATACAGATACAGATACAGATACAGATACAGATACAGATACAGATACAGATACAGATACAGATACAGATACAGATACAGATACAGATACAGATACAGATACAGATACAGATACAGATACAGATACAGATACAGATACAGATACAGATACAGATACAGATACAGATACAGATACAGATACAGATACAGATACAGATACAGATACAGATACAGATACAGATACAGATACAGATACAGATACAGATACAGATACAGATACAGATACAGATACAGATACAGATACAGATACAGATACAGATACAGATACAGATACAGATACAGATACAGATACAGATACAGATACAGATACAGATACAGATACAGATACAGATACAGATACAGATACAGATACAGATACAGATACAGATACAGATACAGATACAGATACAGATACAGATACAGATACAGATACAGATACAGATACAGATACAGATACAGATACAGATACAGATACAGATACAGATACAGATACAGATACAGATACAGATACAGATACAGATACAGATACAGATACAGATACAGATACAGATACAGATACAGATACAGATACAGATACAGATACAGATACAGATACAGATACAGATACAGATACAGATACAGATACAGATACAGATACAGATACAGATACAGATACAGATACAGATACAGATACAGATACAGATACAGATACAGATACAGATACAGATACAGATACAGATACAGATACAGATACAGATACAGATACAGATACAGATACAGATACAGATACAGATACAGATACAGATACAGATACAGATACAGATACAGATACAGATACAGATACAGATACAGATACAGATACAGATACAGATACAGATACAGATACAGATACAGATACAGATACAGATACAGATACAGATACAGATACAGATACAGATACAGATAGAGATACAGATAGAGATACAGATACAGATACAGATAGAGATACAGATACAGATACAGATATAGATACGGATATAGATACGATATAGATACGGATATAGATACAGATATAGATACAGATATAGATACAGATATAGATACAGATATAGATACAGATATAGATAAATATAGATACAGATATAGATACAGATATAGATACAGATATAGATACAGATATAGATACAGATATAGATACAGATATAGATACAGATATAGATACAGATATAGATACAGATATAGATACAGATATAGATACAGATATAGATACAGATATAGATACAGATATAGATACAGATATAGATACAGATATAGATACAGATATAGATACAGATATAGATACAGATATAGATACAGATATAGATACAGATATAGATACATATAGTTACAGATAGAGATACAGATAGAGATACAGATATAGATACAGATATAGATACAGATATAGATACAGATATAGATACAGATATAGATACAGATATAGATACAGATATAGATACAGATATAGATACAGATATAGATACAGATATAGATACAGATATAGATACAGATATAGATACAGATATAGATACAGATATAGATACAGATATAGATACAGATATAGATACAGATATAGATACAGATATAGATACAGATATAGATACAGATATAGATACAGATATAGATACAGATATAGATACAGATATAGATACAGATATAGATACAGATATAGATACAGATATAGATACAGATATAGATACAGATATAGATACAGATATAGATACAGATATAGATACAGATATAGATACAGATATAGATACAGATATAGATACAGATATAGATACAGATATAGATACAGATATAGATACAGATATAGATACAGATATAGATATAGATATAGATATGGATCACGAGCGAAACTGTAGATTTGTAAAGTTTATATATAAATTTGTGTCATGCATATTTTTATCTACAATCTTATATCAATTTATACAACGTCAATATCTTAGATATCCATCGTTTTCTTTTTATTTTCTATTTTTGATTTATATACGTAAATTATATATATTCTTTCTCCTACATTTCTATCTACATTTTTATATCACTTTTATACAACACCAATACTGAAATTTCCGTTCTTTTCTTTTTATATCTTATTTTATATACTTCAATTATATTTTAACTTTTTTACCCTACATTTTTATGTATTAAATAACTTTGTATTCTATAAAAATTTTACTTAAAAAGGGTGCTCTTTAATAATAAAGATTGGAATTTTAATTTATTTAAAAAAATCTATTTCTTATTCGTAAAGGTATGAATAATGTCATCATTATTATTTTTTTTTTAACGGCACATTCCTATATGACATAAAATGTCATCATTATTAAACGAGAGAGAAGGAAAAATCATATACAAATGAATAAATAAATGCCACGTTGCATGATTCCAAGACTCCAAGATATTAGCTCCTAGCTCTTTTGTCTTATTTTTTTTCCAAATATTGATTTCTAGTAATTTTTAAATACCATTATCTTAAAGCATGGGTGCTTAAGACGTTGATTTTTTTTTTCTAATTTCTCAAATCATTATTAATGACTACTTAGTATATATATTTTATTCAAATACTGTTATACATTTGTCTCTAGTCTAGTTGATATTGATTACGTTATTCTACAAAATGTATTTTTGCTACAAAGTGTGAGAATACACGATAAGACTAAAAAAATCATAAAAAATTATATCTAACAATCTAATCGAATTTCAAAAAAGTAATTCGGAGTCTATGTTCCTCTCGTCATCCTTTTTCAGAAAAAATAAAAATAAAAAAATTTCATTGTGTCTTTTTATGACACAATGACGTCATTTTGTCTTTCATAATGACACAATGAGGTCATTACACAATGATGTCATTGTGTCTTTCATATGACACAATGAGGTCATTACACAATAACGTCATTATGTCTTTCATAAATGATACAATAAAAAAACATTAATTTTTTTATTTTTTTATTTTCCGTTTATTTTTTCTTAGTGAGAACGACTAAGGGAACAAAAACTCAGAATTACTTTTTTAAAATTCGATTTAGATTGTGAGATATAATTTTTTTTTGACTTTTTTGACTCTTATATCTCACTTTGTATTTAAAGCTCTTTCTATTATTTTTCTCTTATAAATCTACAACCAACCTTGAATCTAAAAACTAGAAAAAATTCAAATTGTACATTGATCCTGAGTCTTCGAAAAAAATATAAAGTCTCTTTTTTTTTTTTTTTTTTTGTAGATCTTAAAATGTTCTGATGTGAAATTTAAAGAAAAAAAAGACCAACGGAGAAAGGTAGATAGTAGCTTCGGCATGCTACTTTTTAAATGGCTCCTAATCACTAAATATTTACGTAGGATTTAAATATTCAATCTTTAAGATAGATAACACTTATTACTCACTCTCAAATAACTGGGGCAAATGCATGTTGATTTTGAGTTACTTACCTACCGAGAATTAAAAAGGAATAAATGATTGAAGAAAAGGACCCCCTTCGGTAAAATTGTCTCAAAACTAGTGATTTCGTGCGAATCTCATATAAAAGTTAAAACATGATCTTCACAAAATCACAGTTGATGTTTTAAAATGTAGGAGAAAACAAAAGCTGAATTGTGTGAAAATTGAAAAGGACATATATCATAAATATATATATAAGAAATATTTATTAATTATTAAACAAGCATGTGTATTTTGTGAAACAAAAATTGTTCTATATTATATAAACAATGTGTTTGTTTAAACTCACAAGCATAGTTAAGCTTAGTATATTAAGTTTGGATTTGACCTCGCTAAGTCATGAGCTAATTTTAGGATTGACCCGGGACCAAATTCTTTTACTTTCTCATTTATTCAAGTGTTTTAGTAATGCAATCTTAAATATATAGATAGGGGTGAGGTTATTCTACAAAATGTATTTTTGCTATAAAATGTAAAACGATATAATGATACTAAAAAAGCCTCGGATGGAATCTTATCTTTAATTAGATTCAATGTTAGATTACCTAGAGACCTTCCTTCCAAAATGTATTATAATGAAAAGCCTCGATGGAATCTTACAACTTATTTTCAATATTACCGATTGTTGTCCTAGGTAATCCATAGTTAATACGTATTGCAACTTAACATTATAATCTATATTAAAGACTTATGTCGGTGGCTACAGTGCCACCGACCCTCCTTAACAAAACCCTAATCCCAAATCCTCTTGCACCTGTTCTGGAAACCCTCCCACCCCTCGCGCAAGGGTGCTCCATACTAAATTTGTGAATTGATTCTGGGGTTTTGGTCGATGATCTCATGGACGATGACGCTACTGTTGATTTAGACGCATCGTCTCCTAGGGCTTCTTCTCACATCCCTAAGCTTAAATCCGCCATCACCGGTGGATCCTTCACCAATGCACCTAAGAAAACCAAAGGCCGTGGTTTCCGTGAAGAAACGGATGCCGATTGTAACGTTCGTATGTCTGGTCGCTTTGATTCGCTTGATTCCGATGGAGGTCCCGGTCCTGAACGATGTAAGTTGTCTGTATTGTATATATATGTGCTTATTTGCGTTATTACGTTGTGTTTGTGTTTCAGTTTCAGTTGATTTGGTGCTTTTAGGTTGATGGTTGGATATCTGTTGGGGTTTGTGTGTGTTTACTGTTCATAGGCGTGTTGATTTTTATCATAGGTTTAATTGTTGGGGTTTTAAGGCCATTTTTGGAAAGTAATCGTGTTTGTGATGATAGTTTTAAAGTGGTGTTAATTTGTTATTGTGGAATTTTCATTGGGGATAGTGGTATGTGATATGTCACACTCATATAGTCATATTGGCACAAATAGTGAGAGGCTTCTGAAGAGAACAATGATTCAGCAAAGAGCATGCTCACATTTGAAGGTGGAAGATGATACAATCTTGAAGGGTTTGTTAGAACATAAAATCATAGTTTAACCATTTAAACTTTCTGAAAAACGCAGCGGAATTACAACTTTATATACCTTTTTATAAGCTGAAAAATATGTTCATTAGATGACCATATTAATGTATAAAACAAACCTAAAGAACAAAGGATCATTTATGTGAATTAGCAAGCTATGAACATATGTAAAACTACATAAAATCTCAGCTACATAGAGCTGTGATTAATACCTTTCTGCAGCAGCTAAACTCGACAGAAAAGGGTTGTTAGATGCTCAAGAACTCGGCCAAGGCTCCAAGGAAGGAACCCTCAAGCTAGTATACCCCAAGCCCTTTGCAAGAACACCTTCTTGTTAGGTAGAAGACACCAAATGAACTTCAAAACTCAGCTCAAAATCCTGTTATTCACTGCTGCTGAAACCGTGACTTTGAGAGAGAGTTTAGAGAGTTTTTAGTTGTTGTTGCATGTGTCTCTTATGAGAAAAGAGAGCTGAATTTAGACTAGTTAGTGGAGGAGACAGCATGCATGTGATTGTTCTTTCCTAAGCCAAGATAGTGGAGTGACAAGCATGCTTGTCTTGTCTTCCACTCAAGGGAATCAAGGCATCTATCACACATGCATGTGTGTGATGTGTTGGACGACCACAAGGCTGAAAATGGTAGTCATTTAAGTTTAATTTTCTATTAAAATTAAACAATAACACACACACATGTATTGTCTAGTCTTGTAACTACCTTATACAATTAACCATTTAATTGTATAAGTAGTATACTCTCTGTAACAACCTTAAAATTTTTTTTTATAATTATATAGGTATATGATTGTTATTAATTATAAAAATGTTATGTGTATATATTTTCATATGTATGCTTACATGCACGTATAGTATTGAGAAAAATTTACATGAATATATATATATATATTTGCATGAGATGTACGTATGCATGTGCATATATGTGTATGTTTTACGTATGCATGTTACATGCATGTATGTATATTGATAGTTTAAGTATATACGAATGTTTATGTGCCAAAAATTTATATATATGTATATATATAGCTCACCTATGTTTACGGGCACACATACATATATAGCTTACGGGCATATATACATATGTATATATAAATCAACTAAAAATTAACCAAATCAAACCAAAAACAATCAAAACCAATTTAAACTAAAAACTAAAACACCCAAACTATCACCATAACACCATCGGCCACCTTTTGCAAACAATACACCCGAACTTTGACCCGGTTCTTTTGTCTTGTTCGAACACCAAACCATCAACACCCCAAACCACCTTCGGTAACCCACCAAACCACCCCTCATCCCTCGGGTTTTTGCCTTAAAACCGCCTACACATCCATCATCACAAGGAATATGGCAATTCCAAGGAGAATTCCTTGGATACCTCCCATTCACACTCAAAGTCAATACCTAAGAAACCTAGACTCCTAACTGGATTCCCATGAAGGCAATGGATGTGGCAACCTCTCGGGTAAAGAGGTTTGAGGGCTTGCCACCTATCAACCTTGCCATGATGAATCACCCTTCTTCCATTACTTTAAAACCATGAATTCTGGAACACATACCTCATAAAACCACTACTTTGCATCCTCTTTCAAAGAACAAACCATCATCATCACCGAAAACATCCAAGCTCCTTGCTTTCTCTTTCGGTTCATCTATAAACACACATCACCACCCCACCCATTGCTACCATATCCAGCCACCTTCTGCCCTTTTCCCACGGTTACAACCAAAGTATCACCACCCTCTACTATCCTCACTCACTCTCGGTTTCACTCACCACGATACCACACCACAAACATCAACAACAACCACACCCGACGCTAACCATTCAATCCTCATCAACAACTATCATCATTCACAGCCGTGTTCCAAGTTCTAGGAAGCTTAGACATCATCCAAAAACAACCAAAGGTAATAAAAGGTTTAATTTACATATATGTTACAAAACATATATATATACATACATATCGATATGTATATGTATATAGATGGATGTAATCATCTAAAACCCATTTGGGAGACTTGGAATCTCAAATGATAAGTAACAAAATTCCAAGTTCCAGGAACTTGTATTTTATAATTGAATTTTTATAAATTTATAACATAAAACTAAGAAAAATCAAACAAATGTTTAATGAAAGCAATTGTGGGAATAAACATGAAAAATACTTGTTTTTATACTGAAATAATAAACTGGAGATTTTCGTATAATTTTGATAAACAAAATAATTTATACAAATTATTTTATTATGGAAAAAATAGAAGAAAAAGTCAAAAATATAAATAAATTTGGTAAAATTCTGATAAAATCTCAGAATGATTATTTTATGGTATAAAAGCCCCTGGAATTATTTCAGAATTTTATACTTTATTATAATTTAAATACGAATTTTGTATGTTCTGCAATAAATAAATCGTAATAAATAATTAAAGGACATAATAAATCTGGATAAAATCACAGACGAAGTATTAAAACACTTAGTACATAATATATAATTTTCATGAATTATGGTATAGTATAACTATTTTTTCTAAATATCATGATTATTAAGAAAACTACAGAAATTGTTATATTACGATTTGAACTATGGAATAAATATATGATGTTTGGTTCTGTATAAGAAGTATTCTTTAAAAATATTGGAATTTTTCATAAACAGAAACTATTTTTAACTATTTATGAGAACTTTAGGAAATTCACAGAAAATAATCTGTTAATAACTGGACTCTATAAAATTATATGATGCTATTGGACTGTTTGGCGGAATTCTATGGATTTATGAGGACTTATGGGACAATATTGAATATTTTGATGAATATTGGGATTACTATGAAAAATTATAGAAATTATTCTGACTGGATTGGGATGTGATTTAATTATATGATAGTTATATATAATATTTGAAGTTGACTGTAAAAATATAAGAATTTATTAACTTCAGTAGCTAATTTTTATGAATTTTTGTGATTTTGTGGACTTTATAATAAATAATCTGTTGGAAGATAAATACCATAAAAATTACAAGAAACTCTAAATAAATTAAACAAGTTTCTGTAACATTTTGGTAGATTTTAGAAGTCAGGAGCTATTTTGAGTTATTTTTGTAACTTATAAAGTAGGTTACCATTATTATATAGAAACAATTAAAAAGGGAATTTTTGAGGCCCAAAAGTGTTTCTCTACAAAATCCATTTACCTTTTACAGTCAATGAAAACCAGAAAAATATTGAAATATTATCTAACACTGTGAACTGTTTTATTAGGTTCAAGTGGGAAGATACGGTGAGTTCATAGCCCCATTTTCCAACCGTTTTGATATTCAGTAAAGTTTTGGGGGAAAAAGCATATGATTTTTGGTTGATGTATTATTTTGATTTACTTGAGTTACTTACTGTCATTTGTGATACAACCATTAGTTCGAATGAGGAACCGTCTGGTAATATTAGTAGCGCTACTTAGGAGAATTAGTATCAACCAAATGAGGGTTAGTTACTATTTCCCTGTATCTAACCGGAATGAGGGTTAAGATGCAATATTACTTGATTTTGTAAATTATTTCGTGACAGTATGATTATGTTTGTGCAGGTTTGGTTGTAACTGTAGGATTCTATGTGCCCAAGACACTTAGAATATTGATGTGGTTAGTACGTTATGATCCAAGTCGGGTTATACCCAATAACAAGCTTAGCAAACACCAATTAATATTTAATTGATGATATGATCATGCAATAAAATATTAACACCAATTTAGAAAATGGGTTTTCTAAATAAGTTGCATGTGAGTGGGAACAACTTATTAGGATATTTTGTTCAACAATATTATTTGAAGTGTTATTTAAATTAGTTAGATGACACCAAATAATAAGTGAGAATTTACAACTTATAAATTAAATGGTTAATTGTATAAGTATGTAAATATATATATATAACTTGTACATACAATTTATTTAGTAATTTGTATGTCTAGTTAACAAGACATTCTTAATGTGTGATATAAAAATTTGAGAGGGAAAGGGGTTTTGAAACAAAAATCGGCCGCCCCCCTCTTATTTTCTATTGGACCAAACTTGTTTTGAAGACCACACACATTTAAGTTAGTCTTGGTCTCTCAACTCTCTTAACCACACACATTACATGCAATACATGAAAGCTCCTAATTCTCTCTCTCTAACTCACGGTTCCAGCAGCAAAGAGGAGAGGTTTTTGTAGCTTTTGTGGGTGATTCTTCCTAACAAGATGGAGTGTTGCTATCAAGCTTGGGGTATACTAGCTTGAGGGGTCCTATTTTGGAGCCTTGGCCGTTTTTGTGACATCAAACCTCATCTAGAAAGCTGCTGAAAGCTCACGGTTATGGAAGGTTTTTTGGCAGCTCATCTCTTGGTGTTTTGGTGTCCAAATCCAAGCAAGTGTGTGGCTATCTTGGAGCTTTGTGGGAGCCAACGTTCAAAGACTTCCAACCTTGAAGTTTTGGCTATCTTGGAGTATCTAACACCTCCACTTTTGGTCGTTTCTTGCTGCTCAAAGAGGTAGAAATCACAGCTCATTGTGGCTGTGATTTTATGTGTTTTTACATGTCATATAGCTTGTCCATTCACATATTAAAGATCCTATTGTTTTGGGTTTTTGTTTTCATCTTAAACAACATTTAGAACACGAATTTTTCAGATTATAAACATGTTATAATCCATCACCTCCGCTGCGTTTTTCAGAATGTTTAAAAGGTTAAACATGGATTTTGTGTTCTAGTAAACCCAACAATGGCATCAAGAGCCGGTTATGTGGATGACTTGCTTGTTTTATCTTTTGAAATTGGTTTTAAAAGATGTTATTAGACATGTTATAGGCTGTTTTTGGGCTGAAATATTATGTCTTGTTGATACCCCAACCTTTCAAGGTTATATCTTGCATGCTTAGATTAAATCTTGAATGGAATGATGTCAAATTGGTTGATTGTGTTTTGTTTGGACAAAAGACCCTAAATTCTTAGTTTGTGTTGGCTGAAAATTTAGGGTCAAATGGGGTTCATTTAGTTCTTGAAATGATGTATATGGATACATGTTTTAGTGCATAACATAGCCTTGACCATGTATGTTTTGGATTTGGTTGATTATGGAATTGTCATGTTGGTTGTATTCTTTCTATTTGGGTTGTAATTTATTTATTCATTTGGCAATGTAATAAATAGATTAGGAGTATTTTTCTTTTACTAGAAATATGTATTAGGATATATATTTTGTAAAAGAAGATGCTTGGGAAGGAAGCACAAAAGGAAGACACAAAGGATGAACTTGAAGCATTTGGATGCAAGTTCAAGTGGGAGTCTTTGGAGACCTCATCATTTGTATTGTGTTCAACCCTTAGGAAAGACCTTATGACAACACTTGTGATGACAAACAAGTGTAGTCAACTTAGTGGCTATAGTTATGCACATATGTTTGTATGATTGTGCTTGTTTGGTTGTTTGTTGTATGATTGTTATTTGATATTTGGATATGCATAACAAACTAATTAACAAACTTAACAAGCTGAATTTTATGGTTCTTAATCATTAAGTGATTAATAAGAGGTTATTAAAAGGATTAATGATTTAATAAAAGAGGTTTTATTAAAAATGAACCATAGGATACCTTGTATTTGAAAGCATGCAAATACAAGGTAAATAGAGTTTTCAAACTAGAATCAATGAAAACTAAAAACCCCTTTTCAAACAAGTTTAACACCGTCCTTTTGCATAACACTTAAGTCATTTGGAAACTCTTAATGGGATAAAGGTCACCTAACCATTTTGAGGGAACTTATGACTTAAGGTGGGAATACCACATTGGTGGGATAAAGGTCACCTAACCACTTGTGTTGGTAAACTCACATGTGTGTGCAAGTAGGGTAACTTGATTTGCAAACCATATTGAATGGATCACCTAAAATATGGTTTCCAAATGGTGTTGATGGGATTAACATGCCGACTTTGCATATGATGTTTAAAGTCGATCCCATACCGCTAGAAGTTGCAAAAGGTTGCAATTGTCAAATGTTGACTACCTTGTTAATTTGAATAATGGGATAAAGGTCACCTAACCATTATTAGAATGTAACGTTGGATTCTAGATTTTAATTATTAATTGTCTAAAAGACATAAAGGGTATTAATAATTAAAATGAAATTTTTCGGAAATACTAAAAAGAACTTTGTAAAATTTGTAGAATGACCGCAAACAATAATGCTACCACCCCGACCGTCCATACCCTATCACTGAGAACTATTTTAGAGAGGGATCGTCTGTACCATAATAACCTTATGGACAGGTCTCGAAACTTGAGAATTGTTCTCAAGCAAGAGCAAAGGCAAATGTCCTTGACGATCCTTTCCTAACCAACCCGACCCCGACGATGTTTAGGCCGCCTCGAGAGGCTTAGCTGTCCTGTCTCAAAGGAGTTGGCCAAGGATTTGATCCTTAATGGCCTAACTAAAAGTTTTAGACATTCATAATGAATTACAATATGAATGGATAGGACAAGAGCATTGGTGAGTTTCGCGCAATGCTCACAACAGCTAAGGCAGGGATGGGTAGAAAGGTTCTACCTATACTCTAGATCAATAAGGGAGGCATTGGAAAGGCCATTCCCGATCCCAAGGCAAATGTTGCCAAAGGAGAGGGGCACATCAAAGGCAAAAGTGAAGGGAAGATCAAAGCGGAACCTCCAAAACCTAAGCTTATGAAGCCTAAGGTAACCGAAAACGATCCATGCTTTGAGTATGGTGAGATAGGTCATTTGAAAGGGATTGCCCAACCTATCTCAATGAGTTGAGAAATAAGAGGGATGCTGGGCAAACCTCAAGCACAACTTTCATAATCCATATTGACTTAAATGTTATTTCCCCAAAGCACATGGGTAATTGGATACCACATGTGGAACTCACTATTGCAATCTGTTACAAGGGTTCAAAAGAAATAAGCACTTTAAGAAAGGAGACTATGTTTTGAAACTTTCAAAAGGTTTGGAAGTTGTTCTTCAAAACTTGTTATATGCTCCTAGTTTGACTAGGAACATGATTTAAGTTTCCCTTTTAAAACGATATGGTTATGATTTAAAGTTAGTAAATGATGGTATTTATATTTATATGGATGATGTACATTATTTCAAGGCTATGCCTTCTAATGATGTTGATGAATTGGTTCATGATGATTCGTCCTATAATAAAACATTATACCCATCATACACTAAGAGACTTAAAATGGTTTAAGTGACTCTTATTCTTGTTATTATCATCTTGGTTACATAAACAAGAATCGGATTTAAACACTTTAAAAGAATGGTCTTTTGAAAACAAATGAAAATTGTTCATTTGATAAGTGTGAATCTTGTTTACAAGGTAAGATGACCAAGACGCCCATTAGTGGTACTAATGAGAGGGCAAAAGACTTATTAGGAGTCATACATTTGGATGTATGTGGTCCTTTTAAGAGAATGACAAGGTATGGTGAAACTTACTTCATTACCTTAACCGACGATTATAGTCACTATGGTTATGTGTACTTGATGGCACATAAACATGAAGAATTTGAAATGTTCAAAAACTTCAAGATTGAAGTAGGAAATCAACTCGATAGAACTACCAAAGTTCTCCGTTTAGATAGAGAAGGTCAATACCTAAGTGAGACTTTTAGGGATCATCTAGGAAGTTGTAAGATTGTCTCACAACTTACTCCTCACAGAACACCATAACATAATGGTGTGTCTGAAAGGAGATCGAACCCTATTGGATATAGTTCGACCTATGATGGCTATAAGCTCACTACCTCTATAATTTTGGAGTTTCGCACTACTCTCCGCGGCTCATATTTTGAATATGGTCCAAACCAAGAAAGTGGATTCGACGCCTTTTGAAATATGAAATGGAATAGTTCCATCGCTATCATATTTAAAATTATGGGTTATGAAGCTTATGTTAAGCTTAACACCCAAACCAACTGAAAGTCAATTCACTAAGTGTATATTTGTTGGATATCCAAAAGGACTGTATAGGATACTACTTCTTTGATCCAACAGAGCAAAAGGTATTCATTGCTCAAAAGGCAGAGTTCTTGGAAGCCAAGTTCCTTATGGAAGGAATGACGCATAGAACAGTGAAATTGATGAGGATCAAGATCCACAAGCCGATACACGTTTGGTTGACACTAGCAATCAACAAGAGGTTGTTGATCATGATCAAGAGGTTGATCAATACACACAAAACATTCGCAGATCTGGTAAAGTTAGCATTCCACATGAAAGATGTGGATTTTTCATAGATGGATGCTACGTTGTTGACTCCGAAGAGCCAACTACATACCATGATGCAATGTCCAATTCGGATTGTGACATGTGGCTAGGAGCCATGAACGTAGAGATGCAATCCATGTATGACAACCAAGTTTGGGAATTGGTTGACTCTTCACTTAACTCCAAACCGGTTGGATGCAAGTGGGTTTTCAAGAAGAAAACTGACATGCATGGAAACTTGGATACTTACAAGGCAAGACTTGTAGCAAAAGGTTTCACTCTAAGTCAAAGGGTTGATTATGATGAAACCTTCTCGCCAATGGCAATGCTAAAGTCTATCAGGATATTGTTTGCCATAACTGCTCATTATGATAAGGAGATTTGGCAAATGGATGTCAAAACCGCTTTTCTTAATGGACATATCGAAGAGACTGTCCATATGGTTCAGCCTGAAGGTTTTGTCGATCCAAATCATACTGATAAAGTATGCAAGTTAAAGATATCAGTCTATGGATTGAGACAAGCATCGAGAAGTTGGAATCAACGTTTTGATGAAAAGATCAAGAAATTGGGTTTCATCAAGAACGCTGACGAGGATTGTGTGTATCAAGGGGCTAGTGGGAGTGTAATTACGTTCTTAGTATTGTATGTTGATGACATACTACACTTGAAAATTGTTTTTCAAAAAGGGATCTCCGTGAAGCCGTCTACATTTTGGAAATAAAGATCCATAGGGATAGATCGAGGCGGTTGATAGGGTTAAACCAAAATGCATACATTGATAAAATCTTAAAAAGGTTTAAGATGGTAAACTCTTAGAAAGGTATAGTGCCTATTCAAAGAGGGACAATGTTGAGTGCATCTCAATGTCCAAGCTCAAAGGATGAGCAAGATCGCATGAAGGACATCCCATATGCGTCTGCTATAGGATCCATCATGTATGCGATGATATGCACTAGACTGGACATGTCATGCGCATTAAGCATGACAAGTAGATATCAGCAGAATCCAAGTAACAGCCATTGGATGGCTGTTGAAAGTATATTGGAATACCTTAGGAGGACTAAGGATAAGTTTCTAATATACGGATTTGATGAAGAGGAACTAGTTGTAAAGGGTTACACGGATGCTAGTTTCCAAACTGATCGAGATGATCCTCGATCACAATCGGGGTATGTCTCCATTATGAATAGGGTAGCATTGTCCACTACAGAATTCGAATACATAGCCGCCTCATTAGCAGCTTGGGAAGCTGCATGGATAAAAAGGTTTATCACCAATCTAAGGATGGTCTCTACCATTCAAGACCCCTTAGAAATCTTTTGTCATGACGAGGGTGCGATTGTTCAAATCAAGGAACCCCGTGCACATCAAAAGATTAGGTACAATGAGCGGAAATTCAACTACATAAGGGATGAAGTTGAAAAGGGAAAGATATGTATTCGCAAAGTTCACTTTGATCAAAACATTGCGGATCCACTCACGAAGCTCCTTGAAAGGGCAAAGCATGAAAGTCATACTTGTGCCTTCGGACTTCGATATTCTAGTGATTGGAATTGATCTGTTTAGTATTAATATTATAATATGGAACAATTGTAATACTTAACTTATCTATGTATTTACGATATTTTAAGTGATGTTCCTTTTAGCATGTTTACATCCATGAATAATTTTATTATTCTAAATGTCCGTAGTCGGTCATACTTGTGGGAACAAATATGAATGTAAGACTATTATGAACTTGGATTGGTGGATATTCATAAGGCATGAATATAGAGCAATTGGTTGCTACCAAGGTTCATAGATATTTGTGGGATACAAATATTGGACTAACCCGCATCTCAAATTTTACTACATGGAATCTTATTGATTGATCATAAGTAAATTTGAGTAAAGGCGAATATCATTTGGTATCCTCTGACCTGAGATACATATTGGGTTTTGATATTCACCAAGTATTATACCTTGAGCAAATTCTTCACTGTCCTGAAATAGTGGACAGTACATAAGGGTATGTTCAGGTATAACACGAGGTGTTTGTGAGAAACGTATGTAGTCAAGATGGAATTTGTTCCTCTTATTCGTTGAGAGTTAGATGTCTAAGGCCTGATTAAGTTAAATCAACAAGGAATGATCATTCTGTGTCCTTGGATTTAACATGACATCTGTAACAAAAGGATAGATAATTGAATCACCTAAATCATTTCAAGTAGGGTACTTGAAAGGGATGATATTATTGAATGGCTATAAGTCATGCGTATTAAGGGTAGTAAACCGTTGTTAGGCGGTATTTACTGCTTGCATCAATCTTCTATGAATCTTGGGCAAGTGGGAGATTGTAGGATTCTATGTGCCCAAGACACTTAGAATATTGATGTGGTTAGTACGTTATGATCCAAGTCGGGTTATACCCAATAACAAGCTTAGCAAACACCAATTAATATTTAATTGATGATATGATCATGCAATAAAATATTAACACCAATTTAGAAAATAGGTTTTCTAAATAAGTTGCATGTGAGTGGGAACAACTTATTAGGATATTTTGTTCAACAATATTATTTGAAGTGTTATTTAAATTAGTTAGATGACACCAAATAATAAGTGAGAATTTACAACTTATAAATTAAATGGTTAATTGTATAAGTATGTAAATATATATATATAACTTGTACATACAATTTATTTAGTAATTTGTATGTCTAGTTAACAAGACATTCTTAATGTGTGATATAAAAATTTGAGAGGGAAAGGGGTTTTGAAACAAAAAATCGGCCGCCCCCCTCTTATTTTCTATTGGACCAAACTTGTTTTGAAGACCACACATTTAAGTTAGTCTTGGTTCTCAACTCTCTTGACCACACACATTACATGCAATACATGAAAGCTCTAATTCTCTCTCTCTAACTCACGGTTCCAGCAGCAAAGAGGAGAGGTTTTTGTAGCTTTTGTGGGTGATTCTTCCTAACAAGATGGAGTGTTGCTATCAAGCTTGGGGTATACTAGCTTGAGGGGTCCTATTTTGGAGCCTTGGCCGTTTTTGTGACATCAAACCTCATCTAGAAAGCTGCTGAAAGCTCACGGTTATGGAAGGTTTTTTGGCAGCTCATCTCTTGGTGTTTTGGTGTCCAAATCCAAGCAAGTGTGTGGCTATCTTGGAGCTTTGTGGGAGCCAACGTTCAAAGACTTCCAACCTTGAAGTTTTGGCTATCTTGGAGTATCTAACACCTCCACTTTTGGTCATTTCTTGCTGCTCAAAGAGGTAGAAATCACATCTCATTATGGCTGTGATTTATGTGTTTTTACATGTCATATAGCTTGTCCATTCACATATTAAAGATCCTATTGTTTTGGATTTTGTTTTCATCTTAAAACAACATTTAGAACACGAATTTTTCAGATTATAAACATGTTATAATCCATCACCTCCGCTGCGTTTTTCAGAATGTTTAAAAGGTTAAACATGGATTTTGTGTTCTAGTAAACCCAACAGTAACTAATACATCAACAAAATAACTTTTGTTATATAAACCTATGAATCTCACCAACATCTTTGTTGACTTTATTAAGTGTGCTTTTTCAGGGAAAGATGACTAATTCATTTGATTTTTGTTTTGACGTCCACAATGGCTGGGGAGAAATAGTGGGAAGGGTTTGTGTCACCCTAACAGTCAACATCGTTGACTTTAGTGTATACGTGGATGCCCATTTCCACCGCGTTTGAAAGACATGCTATAGTTTAATTTAGTTGTAATTTGTTACATCGATTTTGATATATTATGTAATGTGATGTAACTTCGAATATTATGAAATAAAGCATGTCTTAAGTTGTTGTTTTACTTAATAATATTTCTACGTGTTATTCTGTTATAATTAATGCACTCTGATAAAAACTAGTCACTCCCGAACATCGTTTCGCGCTTCCACCGGGATGTGACAGGTTGGTATCAGAGCCATTGGTTATAGAGAATTAGGTATCATAACAATACCTAGACTATAACCATAAGCTCAAATTAATATTACTTTGATTATGTGATAAGTATGTGTAAATTCTGTGATTATAATTTTGTGTTATAATATATGACTAACTAATTAAGAATTATTATAAGAACAGTTGGACAGCATGAATTCAGATAGCTATCTTCATGAAACTGGTCTTGTCAAATACTTTGACCTTAGCAACTCCGAGAAAATAACACCTGCACCAGAACCCCAGCAAGATATGGAAACTCCTCAACTAGAAGTAAAACCAAAATTCTATATCCGACGTGCCCCAGTACAGGTAGGAGGATATACAATTAAGACTCCTAGGAAAAAAGTACAACGTGGAGACAAGGTTATAATTAAACAAACTGAAGATATGGAAATACAACACTCTCAGTCTGATACTCCCAAAGATAAAGATAAGGTAATCAGGCAACAAGAGCTAGATCAGGCAAAAACAGCCAAGCAGACCCTTAAGAAACTCAAGAAGATTCAACTAGGAATCTGGAAGATCCAGAAAGACATTAAGAAACTCAAAGCACCTAAAAAGAACATCTTTTCAAGAATGTGGGAATGGATTCGCAAGAATTAGAGGATTGTAGTCTAACTTAGAATAAAGTAAAATAAGAGCTTAAATGATATATGTATTTCTGTGACTAAGTATTTTGTTTGATTATATGTGAAAATGAATTGTGTTGAAATATTTTATTAACATACTAACGTTATGAATTCACTATAATAAATCATGCCTCCAAAAAGAAACAGTCAACTTATCAGAAGAACAGCTCGAGTGGGACGGCCTAGAACCCGACTTGGGGAAGAAACACCTGTAAACACTGACACCAATGAAAGTGACAGAATTTCCCAAATGATAGCCCAGCAGCTAGAAGCAACCTTACCTACTCTAATAAACCAGCTCCAGCAAAACTTAAACATAGGAAACACCTCACGGCAACCAGAAGAACCTGAAAACGTCAACCTTGGAGAACGTCATGAAATAGAAATTCCAGTAGAAATTTCCAGAGGGTGTTCTTACAAAACTTTTATGTCTTGTAAACCTCGGGATTTTGATGGAAAAGGAGGAGTTGTGCAAGCTTTAAGATGGCTGGACGAGATAGAAGGAGTTTTAGAAATCAGCAACTGTGCTGAGAATTGCAAAACCTTATTTGCCTCACACTCATTAAAAGGGGAAGCCCAATCCTGGTGGAAGATGGAAGTACTCACTAAAGGTAAGGATATTATGAATAAAATAAGTTGGGAAGAATTCAGGAAACTGGTAGTAGAAAAATACTGTCCCTATAATGAGATAGAAAAATTAGAAACTGAATTCCTAGCCTTAGAAATGAAAGGTGCAGCACATCGGGAATATACCGATAGGTACAATGAATTATCTAGGCTAGTACCTCACCAAATAACCCAGAAACAAAGAGGATAGGAAGATACATTTGGGGATTAGTACCACAGATAAGAGGACTGGTAAAATCTGCAAGAGCCAAAACTTTTCAGGAAGTAGTAGCCCTATCAGGAATCTTAACTGATGAAATGATCAGGAATGGATCACTAAGCAAACCCCAGATAGGAGAAAAGAGGAAGTGGAATGAAAATCACTTTGGAAGGAGATTTGGGGAAAATCCTCAAAAGAAAGTAACCGACCCTCACCCAGAAATTCTTAGGAACAGCTCAAGGAAGGAAAATGGATAAGCCTCAATGTAACGTCTGTCAAAAGTATCATACAGGAAACTGTATGACTGTAATTTGTTACAACTGCAAAAAGAGAGGCCATGTCGTCCGAGACTGCAAAAGTCCTGCCAACCCTAAAACTGTCTATTTTCAGTGTGGCAGTGAAAATCATTTTCGCAACGAATGTCCGCAACGCAAGGGCAAGGCTCCTATGAACCAGAATAACCCTCGTGGAAGAGCCTTTGTGATGCAAACGGATGAAACTCGTCACGAACCAGAAACAGTAACGGGTACGTTCCTTATCAATAACCAGTACGCCAAAGTATTATTTGATACAGGAGCAACTCACAGTTTTGTTTCGCATACCTTTAGACCATCACTAGGTGTGATATCTGAGAAATTAAGTAATAATTATTTGGTAGAATTGGCTGATGGTAAAGTGATAGAAGTTGATGAAATCATCCCTAACTGCATTCTGAATCTTGATGATAATTGTTTCTATATAGATTTAATTCCTATTAAATTAGGAGGATTTGATGTTGTGATTGGAATAGATTGGTTAAGTAAAAATCATGCTGAAATCATTTGTGATAAGAAAATGGTAAAATTTCCTTTGATTAAGGGAAATAAAACCTTAAGCATATATGGTGATAGATCCAATGAAATGGTAAAATTGATCTCCTGTGAAAAACCTCGGAAAATGTTTAAATAAGAAATGTTTAGCTTTTCTAGCTTATGTAATTGATACAAAACTTGATAAGGGAAAATTGGAAAACGTTCCTGTTATAAAAGAATATCCTGATGTCTTTCCAGATGAACTACCTGGATTACCACCCCCTCGACAAGTAGAATTTAAAATAGAATTAATGCCCAGAACAGCCCCTATTGCTAAAGCCCCTTATCGGTTAGCACCAACTGAAATGAAAGAGCTTATGAGCCAACTACAGGAATTATTAGATAAGGGATTTATACGTCCTAGTATGTCACCTTGGGGAGCACCAGTTCTATTTGTTAAAAAGAAAGATGGAACATTTAGAATGTGTATTGATTACAGGGAATTAAATAAAGTTACTATAAAGAATAGGTATCCTCTCCCTAGGATTGATGACTTATTTGATCAATTACAAGGATCTAGTTATTTCTCCAAAATAGACCTAAGATCTGGGTATCACCAATTAAGAGTTCAGGATGATGACATATCAAAAACTGCATTTAGAACTAGGTATGGACACTATGAATTCCTTGTGATGCCATTTGGTTTAACCAATGCTCCGGCAGTATTTATGGACTTAATGAATAGAGTATGTAAACCCTATTTAGATAAGTTTGTGATAGTATTCATAGATGATATCCTAATCTATTCTAAGAATAAGGAAGATCATGAGCAGCACCTAAGGTTAACTTTGGAATTATTACGAAGGGAAAAGTTATACGCAAAATTCTCAAAATGTGAATTTTGGAAAAGGGAAGTGCAATTTCTAGGACACGTAGTTAGTCAGAAGGGAAT
Organism: Flaveria linearis; assembly: GCA_024085815.1. Lineage (NCBI taxonomy): Eukaryota > Viridiplantae > Streptophyta > Magnoliopsida > Asterales > Asteraceae > Flaveria > Flaveria linearis. The sequence goes on along the minus strand of CM044007.1, from coordinate 80,074,921 downwards.
CCAAGTTGACCCAGCTAAAATAGAAACAGTTAAAAAGTGGGAAGTTCCAAAAACCCCAACAGAGATACAGCAATTCTTAGGTTTAGCAGGATATTACAGAATATTTATAGAAAACTTCTCAAGAATAGCTCAACCTATGACAGAACTGAACCAGAAAGACAAAAAGTATGTGTGGGGAGAAAAACAGGATGAAGCTTTTGAACTTCTCAAAAGAAAATTGTGTAGTGCACCTATATTAGCTTTACCAGAAGGAACAAATAATTTGTTGTATATTGTGATGCATCTCGTCAAGGTTTTGGATGTGTCTTAATGCAGAAAGATAAAGTAATTGCATACGCGTCTAGACAACTTAGGGGTAGTGAGAAGAATTATACTACCCACGATCTAGAATTAGGAGCCGTAATATTTGCATTAAAGATTTGGAGACACTATCTGTACGGAACAAAATGCATCATTTATACAGATACTAAAAGTCTACAACACATCTTTGATCAGAAGATGTTGAATATGAGACAAAAAAGATGGGTGGAATTACTAAGTGATTATGATTGTGAGATCAAGTACCACCCCGGTAAGGCAAATGTAGTTGCTGATGCGTTAAGCAGAAAAGAAAGAAGTAAACCTCTTCGGGTACGTGCTATGAAAATGGAACTACAGTCAGATCTATTAAGTCAGATTCGGGAAGCTCAACAAGAAGACATGTCAAAGTTAAAAGGACAATTAAAAGAGTTGGAGGAGGGAAGAGATGGAATCTTAAGATTTAAGAACAGGATTTGGATACCAGATAATGAAATGATTAGAACAGCAATTCTACAAGAAGCTCATAAAACAAGATATTCTGTACATCCAGGGAATAACAAAATGTACAAGGATCTGAAGAATCAATGTTGGTGGCCAGGAATGAAGGGATCAGTTGGAAAATTTGTAGAACAATGTGATGTATGCTCTAGAATAAAAGCGGAACATCAGAGACCTGCAGGATGCCTTCAGCAACCAGAAATCCCAGAATGGAAATGGGACCAAATCACAATGGATTTTATAACCAAGTTACCAAGAACCAGGAATGGTTATGACACAATATGGGTTATAGTGGATAGGTTGACCAAGTCAGCTCACTTTTTACCTATACGTGAGGATTATAAAATTGAAAGACTGGCAAGGATTTATATAAAGGAAATTATATCCAGACATGGAATTCCCCTATCCATCATATCAGATAGAGACAGTAGGTTTACCTCTAGGTTTTGGCAAACCCTACAAAAAGCCTTAGGAACTCAAGTGAACCTCAGTACAGCTAACCATCCACAGACAGATGGACAAAGTGAAAGAACTATACAAACTTTGGAAGATATGTTAAGAGCTTGTGCTCTAGATTTTGGTGGAAGTTGGGATAGTCATCTACCTCTAATAGAATTCTCATACAACAATGGTTACCACTCTAGTATAGGAGTAGCTCCGTTTGAAGCTCTATACGGAAGAAAGTGTAGATCACCATTATGTTGGAACGAAATAGGAGAAAAGCAGCTCACAGGTCCTGAACTAATCCAGGAAACTACAGATAAAATTTCTGACATCAAGAACAGATTAAAGACAGCACGTGATCGACAAAAGAGTTATGCAGATAAACGAAGAAAACCCTTGGAATTTCAAGTAGGTGACAGGGTTTACCTAAAGATATCACCGTCCAAAGGAATCTTTCGATTCGGAAAACCCAGTAAGCTAAATCCTAGGTATATTGGTCCATTTAAAATTACTAACAGAATTGGTCCTGTGGCATATAGGTTGGAATTACCACAAGAATTAAGTGAAGTCCATAACACTTTTCATGTGTCCAACCTCAAGAAATGTTTAACCAATGAAAATCTGGTTGTGCCAATGCAAGAAATACAAGTTGATAAGAAATTGCATTTTGTAGAAGAACCAATAGCTATCGTAGGAAAAGAAATAAAGAAATTAAGGAGAAGTAAAATTCCTATAGTAAAAGTCAAGTGGAATGCAAAAAAAGGACCAGAATATACCTGGGAAAGAGAAGATGAAATCAAAAAGAAGTACCCCCATCTATTTTGAGGTAATACTTATTTAAATATCTAAAGCATACTCCACTGAATTTCGGGACGAAATTCTTGTAACGGGGGGAGAATGTAACAACCTTAAATTTTTTTTTTTATAATTATATAGGTATATGATTGTTATTAATTATAAAAATATTATGTGTATATATTTTCGTATGTATGCTTACATGCACGTATAGTATTAAGAAAAATTTACATGAATATATATATATATATATATTTGCATGAGATGTACGTATGCATGTGCATATATGTGTATGTTTTACGTATGCAAGTTACATGCATGTATGTATATTGATAGTTTAAGTATATACGAATGTTTATGTGCCAAAAATTTATATATGTATATATATATAGCTCACCTATGTTTACGGGCACACATACATATATAGCTTACGGGCATATATACATATGTATATATAAATCAACTAAAAATTAACCAAATCAAACCAAAAACAATCAAAACCAATTTAAACTAAAAACTAAAACACCCAAACTATCACCATAACACCATCGGCCACCTTTTGCAAACAATACACCCAAACTTTGACCCGGTTCTTTTGTCTTGTTCGAACACCAAACCATCAACACCCCAAACCACCTTCGGTAACCCACCAAACCACCCCTCATCCCTCGGGTTTTTGCCTTAAAACCGCCTACACATCCATCATCACAAGGAATATGGCAATTCCAAGGAGAATTCCTTGGATACCTCCCATTCACACTCAAAGTCAATACCTAAGAAACCTAGACTCCTAACTAGATTCCCATGAAGGCAATGGATGTGGCAACCTCTCGGGTAAAGAGATTTGAGGGCTTGCCACCTATCAACCTTGCCATGATGAATCACCCTTCTTCCATTACTTTAAAACCGTGAATTCTGGAACACATACCTCACAAAACCACTACTTTGCATCCTCTTTCAAAGAACAAACCATCATCATCACCGAAAACATCCAAGCTCCTTGCTTTCTCTTTCGGTTCATCTATAAACACACATCACCACCCCACCCGATTGCTACTATCATCATCACCGAAAACATCCAAGCTCCTTGCTACCATAAGAAGTATTCTGTAAAAATATTTGAATTTTCGTAAACAGAAACTATTTTAACTATTTATGAGAACTTTAGGAAATTCACAGAAAATAATCTGTTAATAACTGGACTCTATAAAAATTATATGATGCTATTGGACTATTGGACGGAATTCTATGGATTTATGAGGACTTATGGGACAATATTGAATATTTTGATGAATATTGGGATTACTATGAAAAATTATAGAAATTATTCTGACTGGATTGGGATGTGATTTAATTATATGATGTTATATATAATATTTGAAGTTGACTGTAAAAATATAAGAATTTATTAACTTCAGTAGCTAATTTTTATGAATTTTTGTGATTTTGTGGACTTTATAATAAATAATCTGTTGGGAGATAAATACCATAAAAATTACAAGAAACTCTAAATAAATTAAACAAGTTTCTGTAACATTTTGGTAGATTTTAGAAGTCAGGAGCTATTTTTGAGTTATTTTTGTAACTTATAAAGTAGGTTACCATTATTATATAGAAACAATTAAAAAGGGAATTTTTGAGGCCCAAAAGTGTTTCTCTACAAAATCCATTTACCTTTTACAGTCAATGAAAACCAGAAAAATATTGAAATATTATCTAACACTGTGAACTGTTTTATTAGAAGTGGGAAGATACGGTGAGTTCATAGCCCCATTTTCCAACCGTTTTGATATTCAGTAAAGTTTTAGGGGAAAAAGCATACGATTTTTGGTTGATGTATTATTTTGATTTACTTGAGTTACTTACTGTCATTTGTGATACAACCATTAGTTCGAATGAGGAACCGTCTGGTAATATTAGTAGCGCTACTTAGGAGAATTAGTATCAACCGAATGAGGGTTAGTTACTATTTCCCTGTATCTAACCGGAATGAGGGTTAAGATGCAATATTACTTGATTTTGTGAATTATTTCGTAACAGTATGATTATGTTTGTGCAGGTTTGGTTGTAACTAATACATCAACAAAATAACTTTTGTTATATAAACCTATGAATCTCACCAACATCTTTGTTGACTTTATTAAGTGTGCTTTTTCAGGGAAAGATGACTAATTCATTTGATTTTAGTTTTGACGTCCACAATGGCTGGGGAGAAATAGTGGGAAGGGTTTGTGTCACCCTAACAGTCAACATCGTTGACTTTAGTGTATACGTGGATGCCCATTTCCACCGCGTTTGAAAGACATGCTATAGTTTAATTTAGTTGTAATTTGTTACATCGATTTTGATATATTATGTAATGTGATGTAACTTTGAATATTATGAAATAAAGCATGTCTTAAGTTGTTGTTTTACTTAATAATATTTCTACGCGTTATTCTGTTATAACTAATGCACTCTGATAAAAACTAGTCACTCCCGAACATCGTTTCGCGCTTCCGCCGGGATGTGACACTCTCATTATTATTTGGTGTTATACAACTAATTTAAATAACACTTCAAATAATATTATTGAACAAAATATCCTAATAAATTGTTTCATCTCATATGCAACTTATTTAGAAAACCCATTTTCTAAATTTGGTGTAAATATTTAATTGCATGATCATATCATCAATTAAATATTAATTGGTGTTTGCTAAGCTTGTTATTAGGTATAATCCGACTTGGATCATAACGTACTAACCACATCAATATTTTATGTGTCTTGGGCATATAGAATCCTACAATCTCCCACTTGCCCAAGATTCATAGAAGATTGATGCAAGCAGTAAATACCGCCTAACAACGGTTTACTACCCTTAATACGCATGACTTATAGCCATTCAATAACATCATCCCATTCAAGTACCCTACTTGAAATGATATAGGTGAATCAATCATGTATCCTTTTGTTACAGATGTCATGTTAAATCCAAGGACACAGAATGATCATTCCTTGTTGATTTAACTTAATCAGGCCTTAGACATCTAACTCTCAACGAATAAGAGGAACAAATTCCATCTTGACTACGTACGTTTCTTACAAACACCTTATGTTATACCTGAACATACCCTTATGTACTGTCCTCTATTTCAGGACAGTGAAGAATTAGCTCAAGGTATAATATTTGGTGAATATCAAAACCCAATACATATCTCAGGTTGGAGGATACCAAATGATATTCGCCTTTACTCAAATTTACTTATGATCAATCGATAAGATTCCATGTAGTAAAATTTGAGATGCGGGTTAGTCCAATATTTGTATCCCACAAATATCTATGAACTTTGGTAGCAGCCCATTGCTCTATATTCATCCTTATGAATATCAACCAATCCAAGTTCATAATAGTCTTACCCTCACACTTGTTCCCACAAGTCTGAACGACTAAGAACATTTAGAGTAAATAATTTACTCATGGATTAAACATGCTAAATTGGAACATTAATTGAAATATTATAACCAAATAATTTTATTCAAATAATAAAGAGTTCCATCTATTGAAATACAAAATTTGATCAAGTCCAATCACTAGAATATCGAAGCCCTAAGGCACAAGTGTGACTTTCATGCTTTGACCTATCTTGGAGCTTCGTGAATGGATCCGCATTGTTTTGATCGGTATGAACTTTGCGAATACATATCTTCCCCTTTTCAACTTCATCCCTAATGTAGTTGAATCTCCGTTCAATGTCCCGAGTCTTTTGATGAGCACGAGGTTCCTTGATTTGAGCAATCGTACCTTCGTTGTCACAAAAGATCTCTAGGGGGTCTTGAATGTGTCACATCCCGGCGGAAGCGTGAACGAGACGGATGGAATGTGACTAGCTTTTATCAGAGTGCAGTGGTTTATATTAAATAAACACAGATATAATAGAAACAAAACACAGTACAGACATGCTTTTATTTCTTAATATTCGAGATTACATCTTTTTACATAATATACCAAAATTAGATGTAATTAGTTACAACTAGGTTACAGCATGTCTAAGATCTACACAGACCCATCCTACGACTTCGCCCCAACCATCATGAATCTCAAAGCTAAAATCAAAGGTGTTATTCATTTCCTGAAAAAGTACACTTAAACCAGTCAACAAAAATATTGGTGAGAACATAGGTTTAATCCAAACAAATATTTTGTTGATGTGTCAATTACAACCAAAATTACAACCAAATCTGCTCACAACATAATCATACTGTCACGAAATAATAAAAATCAGATAATATTACATCCTAACCCCTATTCGGTTAGATGCAAGAAAATAGTAGCAACCCTCATCCGGTTGGTACAAATATCCTCCTAAGTAGTGCTACTAATATTATCGACCGGTTCCTCATTCGAACTAATGGTTGTGTCGCAAATGACAGTATGCAAACAAAATATTTTCAAAATAACACATCAACTCAAAAGTATACTTTTCTCCCAAAACGTTACGGAATACCAAATGGTTGAAAACGGGGCTATGAACTCACTGTGTCTTCCCACTTAAACCTAACAAGATAGTTCACAGTGTCAGACAATACTTCAAATATTTTTCTGGTTTTCATTGACTGTAAAAAGTCTAATAGAAACATCTTCGAGCCTCTAAAATTATTAACTCATAATAGTTTGTGATTTATTCAAAAATCACACAAAATGGCTATTGATGTCCAAAAATTTCCAAATTTGGTAAAACATCAGTTTAAACATGTTTTAGTTTCTCCTAAATTTCCCAACTTCAAATCCTTAACAAATTATTTTACATAAATATCACAATATTCCCAAAATTTATCATAACACCTTCTTCTGTCCAATAATTCCTCAAAATTTCATAGAAATTTTTCCAATAATTCAGTAACGTCTCATAATTTTTATAGAATCCAACTCTTGACAGATTATTTTCTGTAAATTTCATAATATTCCCATAAATATTTAAAATATCTTATTTCCACTAAAAATTCCCAAAATTCTACAGAATACTTTTCCAATAAAATAAAGCATCATATAATTATTTCAGAGTCCAAATCATAACATAGAATTTTCCGTAATTTTTACAAAAATTGAAATATTTAATAAAAATATTTATACTGCTCCATAATTTATGAAAATAATATATTATGGATTATTTGTTATAATATTTCATCTATGATTTTATACTAATTTATTATGTACTTTAAGTATTTATCACAATTTATTTACTACAGAACATATAATAATTCGTATCTTAATCATAATAAGGGATAAAATTCTGAAATAATTCCAGAGGCTTTTATACCTCAAAATAATCATCCTGTGAATTTATCAGAATTTTTCCGAAATTATTTCTATTTTTGATATTTTCTTCTATTTTCGACTATAAAATAATTCATATAAATTTTTACTTTATCAAAATTTTGTCAAAACTTCCAGTTTAATATTTCAGTAGGTAAGTGAGAATTTTAAATATTTATTCCACAATTTCAGTTGTTTAATATTTATTTGATTTTTCTTAAATAATTACAAGATTTAATCCTTGTAAATTCCAAATATATATTTTTAGCACAAGTTTTTGAGTTTTTATAACTCATTACTTATGATTAATGAAATAATAATTTTCAGAATTGGTTTTGGTGTTTGAATACCAAAACAAATATATATATGTATTTGGTAACATATATGTAACAAAATTTATTTAATAACCTTTGAGATGTTGATTAATGGTAGGCTTGATCCTTGAACCCGGGAGATAGCCTTGGATATGGTGGATGATGATGGCAGGTGGTGGTGGTGCGTGGTTGTGTTTGTTTGGTGTTGTGGTGGTCGGGTGTTGTTGTTGTTGTTTGTTGTTATTGTGTTATAATCGAAGGGTGAGGGAGTTTGTGGGGCAGGTTGGTGGTGGTGATTGTGTTGGTATTCAAGAGAGAAACAGGCAGAAGGTGATTTGAGGAAGGTGGTGATCGGATGGTTGTGTTTGTACGAGGATCTGAGAGATGTATGTAGATTGGGGTGGTCACGGTTTAGCTTGTGGTTTATATGATTGAGAGATGAGCTTTGACCGAGAGACATAGATATAGCTATTGTAACTTGGATGCATCACCCATGAGAGGTAGCTTAGGTGTCCTTGGATTCATTAGAAGGTGCCACGTATCCTCCTAATAATGATGAAGGTTCAATATGAAGGTTCATGTACCTCCATGATAGTTTTGAGGTGGCGGTTTGGGTGTTCTCAAGGCAACCGAGGAAGTCTAAGGAGCTGCCACTTTTTGGTTTGTAATTATGGTGGTGTGAAAATAAGAATACTTAGTCAAGAGTATGGTGTGGTGGCGGTTTTAGGAGGTGTGAACCGAGAGAGAGAGGTGGCAATGTAATGCAAGGTGGCAAACTAGGAGTATTCATGGTGTGAATGCAATGTTTAGGAGGTGTGGTGGCAAGTTTAAGCTACTAGAGCTTTGACTTTTAAGAGTGTGAATGCAAGAAAAAAAACCGAGAGAATGCCTTGAGTTTTGCTATTTTCTTTTGATGAAATTTAAGCTCCAAGTGATTTATTAAATGATGGTTTGGTGAGATGGTACAAGATAGCTAGTTTTAGTTTGACTTTAGGAGTATGGTATTAGGTGTAGGGTGGTGGTTTTGGTTAGGTGTACCAAGAATTGATCAAGAGGTAATGTCCAAGAAACAAATGTGGTGGCAATAATGTCCAAGAAATAATAATGAAGATTCATGTAGCTTAATAGTGTTTTATTTTAGGTTTTTAAGTTTTGTTTGAGTTGAGTTGTGTTTGATGTGTAGATATGTATATATATCCAAAACATATATATATAGTGAGGTTATATGCATAGATATATATATATTGATTTTCCAAGCATTATTTATGTACATATATATGTATACGTCAATTCTTGTATATATGTTCCCGTATGTATGAATTTTGTGTACCTTACATACATGCATACATAACTAATTGATTTATGTGTATGCATGCAAACATGCATACGTTAAAATTTGTAGATATACATACATATGTGTGAGTTTTGGGTACACATACCCTTTTATACGTATGTAAATTATTAATGTATAAGCATGCATGTAACATGCATACGTACAGTCATATATATATATTCAAACATATATCACACTAAGGACATAATTCATATATATTTTCATAAGGTTTATGCATATATATATAGATAAACAATATAATTATGTGTACTTTAATAATTAATTTGTAGGTATGAAATCATGAATATATTTTCATACTAAAAATAATATTACCGTGGCTTATGAAATCAAATAAATTTTAGGGTTGTCACAGAATGGTAGCAACAACCCCTAGATCAGCAATGAACTTCCTAAGCCACGCAGCTTCTTGAGCTGCCAATGAAGCGGCGATGTATTCTGATTCTGTTCTAGATAGTGCCACTACATCTTGCTTTGAGCTCTTCCAAGAGACTGTTCCTCCATTCATAATGAAGACATACCCCGACTGTGATCGAGAATCATCTCGATCAGTTTGGAAACTCGCATCCATGTAACCCTTTACAACGAGCTCCTCCTCACCAGATCCATATATTAAGAACATATCCTTAGTGTTTCTAAGGTATTTCAAAATACTCTTAACAGCCATCCAATGACTATTACCAGGATTCTGTTGATATCTACTTGTCATGCTTAAAGCACATGACACGTCCGGCCTAGTACATATCATTGCATACATGATGGATCCTATAGCAGATGCATATGGGACTCCATTCATTCTTTCTTGTTCAACCTTTAAACTAGGGCATTGAGATGAGCTCAATATAGTCCCCTTTTGAATAGGTACCAAACCTTTCTTAGAATTCTCCATCTTGAACCTTTTCAAGATCGTTTCAATGTATGTACTTTGGTTTAAACCTATTAACCGCCTTGATCTATCCCTATAGATCTTTATTCCCAAAATATAGGTGGCCTCACCAAGATCCTTGATGGAAAAATAGCTTCCAAGCCAGGTTTTTACACCTTCCAAGGTTGGAATGTCGTTTCCAATTAGTAGAATGTCATCGACATATAATACAAGGAAAGTAATAATGCTCCCACTAGCTTTCTTGTATACACAAGCTTCATCAGCGTTTTTAATGAAGCCAAATTTCTTTACTTCATCATCAAAACGGTGATTCCAACTTCTTGATGCTTGTTTCAACCATAGATTGATTTCTTTAACTTGCATACCTTGTTAGGATGTTTTGGATCGACAAAACCTTCAGGCTGTTTCATATGGACATCTTCCTCAAGATATCCATTAAGAAAAGCGGTTTTGACATCCATTTGCCAAATCTCATAGTCATAATATGCTGCTATGGCAAACAATATCCTGATAGACTTTAGCATTGCCACAGGCGAAAAGGTTTCATCATAATCAACCCCTTGAGTTTGAGTGAAACCTTTTGCTACAAGTCTAGCTTTATAGGTATCCAAGTTTCCATGCGTATCGGTTTTCTTCTTGAAAACCCACTTACTTCCAACTATCTTGGACTTAAGAGGTGGTGTAACCAATTCCCAAACTTGGTTATCATACATGGATTGCATCTCAACGTTCATGGCTTCTTGCCATTTGTCAAAATCAGGTTTTGACATTGCCTCATGGTATGTGGTTGGTTCATCAGAATCTACCACATAGCATCCATCCATGAAAAATCCATATCTCTCAGGAGGAACACTAATTCTACCAGATTTGCGAACGTTTTGTGTATCTTGATCATCCACATGATCATTCTCAACATCCTCATGTTGATTGCTAGTATCAGCCAATTGTGTATCGTCTTGTGAATCTTGAACCTCTTCAAGCTCCACTAGTATCAACCAATTGAGTGAAGCTCACCAATGCTCTTGTCCCATCCATTCATGTTATAGTTCATAACAAAGCTATCAAACTTCTTAGATAGAGAGTTGAGGATCAAATCCGTTGCCAACTCATTGGACACATGACAGTTAAGCCTTTCGAGGCGATCAATGTGGCTCTTCATCTTAAGAACGTAAGATGACACTGATTGGGTCTCGTCCATCCGACATGCATGGAGTGCTCGAACCGTTTCGAAGCGCTCCACCCTTGATTGTTGTTGGAACATTTCCTTCAACTGGGTGATCATGTCATAGGCATTATGGTTCTCAAAGTCCTTTTACAAATCAGGAATCATACTTGCTAGCATGAGACATGCGACTTGCACAGAGTCCTCGGTGTACTTGACCCACTCGGCAAAGGCCTCAACGTTATTTTCATTGAGTTGATCGGGAATGGGATTATCTAACACATAGGACTTCTTTTGTTGCTTGAGAACGATTCTCAAGTTTCGGTACCAATCCATGAAGTTCCATGGTTTAGACGTTCCTTTTCAAGGATTGTTCTTAGTGATAGGTTATGGACGGTCGGGTTTGTGTTGTTGTTGTTTGCGGCCATTCTACAAAATTAACAAAGTTCTTATTAGTATTTCTGAAAAATTACATGTTAATCATTAATACCTTTTACGTCTCATAGACAATTAATAATTAAAATCTAGAATCCAACGTTACATTTAAATATCGGTTAGGTGACCTTTATCCCTTTACTTAAATTAACAAGGTAGTCAACGTTTGACAATTGTAACCTATTACAATTTCTAGTGTATGGGATCGGTTAAACATTTTATGTTTGTTTGGCATGTTTATCCCATCAACACCCTTTGTACATCATGCTTCGGTGATCCTAATGCATGATTTCCAAATTAAGTCATCCTACTTAGACACACGTGTGGATTTGCTAATATTAGTGGTTAGGTGACCTTTATCACATAAATATGGCAAACCCACCTCAAACTCATAAGTTCCCTCTAATGTGGTTAGGTGACCTTTATCCCACATCAAGTTCTCAAATGATTCGAGTGTTGTATAAGAGGATGGTGTTTGACTTATTTTAAAAGGAATTTGAATATTTAGAGGTTTCATAATTCTAGTTTAGAAAACTCTATGTACTTGTATTTGCATGCTTTTAAATACAAGATACCCTATGGTTCTTTTAATAAAACTCATTTTATTATAAAATCATTAATCCTTTTTAATAACCTTTTATTAACTTTTAATGATTAAGAACCATCAATTTTCAGCTTGTTAAGTTTGTTAATGAGTTTGTAATATATGTCTAAATATCAACCAAACAATCAAACAACAAACATTCAAACAAGCATAAACATATAAACATGAGTGCATAACCATAGCTACTAAGTTGACAACACTTGTTTGCCATCACAAGTGTTGTCATAAGGTCTTTCTAAAGGGTTTGTAATGACACATTATATGTGTCCATGGACTCCCACTTGAATTCATATCCAAATACTTCAAGGTCCATGTCTTTGATGTCCATCTTTGGGTCTTGATCTTGTGCATCTTCCTTTTACAAAAATTATATCCTAATACATTTTTCTAATAAAAGAAATGCACCTAATCTATTTATTACATAACCAAATGAATAAATAATTACAACCCAAATAATAAACATAAATATTACAACCCAATTGAATGAATTAAAACAACCATTTCAATCATTCAAATAACATAGGGTCAAAGGCTAGGTTATGCACTATCATATGAACAATCATAAATATTATTCAATAAACAAAATAAACCCCATCAAACCCTAAATTTTCAGCTAACATAAACTGAAAATTTGGGTTTGTTTGTCCAAACAAACAACTACCAAACATATCAACCAATTGACATTCCTATCTTTCAAAGTTTAATCATAAGCATGAAGATATAACTTTGAAAGACTTGGGGTTTATTAAATCAACCAAAATCAGCCCCTAATTAGTTGATTAACATCCTTTAAAATGATTTTTAAAGGATAAGAACAAGTAAGCTATCCACATAACCGGCTCTTGATGCCATTGAAGGGTTTGTTAGAACATAAAATCATAGTTTAACCATTTAAACTTTCTGAAAAATGCAGCGGAATTACAACTTTATAAACCTTTTTATAAGCTGAAAAATATGTTCATTAGATGACCATATTAATGTATAAAACAAACCCAAAGAACAAAAGATCATTTATGTGAATTAGCAAGCTAGAACATATGTAAAACTACATAAAATCACAACTACATAGAGCTGTGATTAATACCTTTCTGCAGCAGCTAAACTCGACAGAAAAGGGTTGTTAGATGCTCAAGAACTCGGCCAAGGCTCCAAGGAAGGAACCCTCAAGCTAGTATACCCCAAGCCCTTTGCAAGAACACCTTCTTGTTAGGTAGAAGACACCAAATGAACTTCAAAACTCAGCTCAAAATCCTGTTATTCACTGCTGCTGAAACCGTGACTTTGAGAGAGAGTTTAGAGAGTTTTTAGTTGTTGTTGCATGTGTCTCTTATGAGAAAAGAGAGAGCTGAATTTAGACTAGTTAGTGGAGGAGACAACATGCATGTGATTGTTCTTTCCTAAGCCAAGATAGTGGAGTGACAAGCATGCTTGTCTTGTCTTCCACTCAAGGGAATCAAGGCATCTATCACACATGCATGTGTGTGATGTGTTGGACGGCCACATGGCTGAAAATGGTAGTCATTTAAGTTTAATTTTCTATAAAATTAAACATTAACACACACACACATGTATTGTCTAGTCTTGTAACTACCTTATACAATTAACCATTTAATTGTATAAGTAGTATACTCTCATTATTATTTGATGTTATACAACTAATTTAAATAACACTTTAAATAATATTATTGAACAAAATATCCTAATAAATTGTTCCATCTCATATGAAACTTATTTAGAAAACCCATTTTCTAAATTTGGTGTAAATATTTAATTGCATGATCATATCATCAATTAAATATTAATTGGTGTTTGCTAAGCTTGTTATTAGGTATAACCCGACTTGGATCATAACGTACTAACCACATCAATATTTTATGTGTCTTGGGCATATAGAATCCTACAACAATCACATCTCAAAGTAATTTAATAACGCTTAGTCATTGTTCGTGATATTGCAAGTGTATTAGGGTTCGTATCTTAAGTTTGGATTCGTAGTGAGAAGCAGATATAGTAATCAGTTTTGTAGTTGCGTTAATCTGTAGAATTGTTAGAAATTAGTTTGATTAATCAAATCGGTTAGTGTCTTAACTTCGAATTCGTAGTGAGAAGTAGAGATTAAGCTATTGTAGCGATTAAAAGTAGTATTAAGGATCTCAAGTAGCGAATTTCATCAAAATTAGGTTATAAATGACTCAAGATGAAGCTGTTAGTTGGATCATCTATCACTAGCTAGATTTTGGATCTGCAAATCTAGAATCAGTGTTTAACTCAAAATTATTGAACAATTGATGTTGTAGAAGAGTAGAAAACGATGACAATTGACATCATCTTCTTTAGGTGTTGGAATTTTCTTCCAAATTTTTTATTGCTAAAATTAGGCGCAGTGCTTTTGTGGGATCTATTTAGTAATGCATTGACTTAGAGAGAGAAAAGAGTAAATTTGAAGATGTAGATCACAAGAAAGCAGATACCAGATTTAAGCTCATGTCTCACTGATTGTGTTGTGTGAATCTGTGTTTAACTATTCAATGTTAGCTTTGTATCGCCTATGTTTGAGGCAGGATGTTGAGATGAAGGTATACGGAATTTGGGTATCTCAATTATTAGATCTCCTACCTTTTCTTTTGGAATGATGTTTCTATGAATGTGTATGGATTATTTTTTAGCCTTCTGTGTAGATGGTGCCGGTGATGGGTTTTTTTGGTAGTGGTGTTCATCGTGGTGGGATTTGTTGGTGGTTGCGGTAGTGCATTTTCTGGTTGTGGTGGCATTTCGCATCCCTATTGTTGCCATTGGCTGTCTTTGTCCTTTAGAGATGATCTCCTATTTTGGATATCTGATGTGTTGGCGTCGATGATGCTAAGCGAATGCTTATCTAAGACTGTTGTTTGTTGTTGTCGATGATGATGGACATGTCTTCATCTGAGACCATTGCCTATCATTTATCTGTGATTTTTTATGAGAACCGGTGCCGGTTGCCTTGGCTTGGCATCGATTTTCGTTATGCATCCGCAACCGAGTATCAGTTCAATTATTGCTATACGTGTATTAGAAAGTATTCTTGGTTGGTTATCTTATTATGTTGTGAGGTAGTTGTTCATTGATGCCGATGATGATGAATGAGTCTTCGTCTGAGACCATTGTTTTTTATTCAGTTCTGAATTTATATGAAAACCGGTAATAGTTTCTCTGCCTTGGCATCCACGGTCGGTGTGCAACCACAACCAGGTCTCGGTTTAACGATTACCTTAGCGCCGGAAAAAACTGTTAGATTATGACTTTGATGATCAAAACAAAAATCTAAGCCTCGGTAAGAGAAAAGGGGTTTGTTGTGTTTCAAGTGGGTTTTCTAGGTTCTGGTGGAGGTGTCGGTGGCGGTCGGCGATGATGATGAATCTGTCGTTGTCTGAGTGAATCGAACGAAGGTTGAAACTTACCGTATCTTGGCGGGGTAATTTCTGGAGGTTTCGCGGTGGAAATTGGTGTTTCTACCGTTGAAGCAGCCGTGATGTTTGCAGCCATGGCGGTTTGTTCATCTTTATTCTGATTATCATTATTAACAGATCTGAGCCTTATTTTGTTCTTTTCATTGTTTTCCAGTTCGTTTTCTCGGATTGTAATTACAATATGTATTGAAATCGATACTCTAGAGACGCGATTCATATTCTATTTCTTTTGTTTGGGAAGGAGGCTCCGACGAGAGAGATTGTTGTTGATCTCTTGCCATGTTTTTTCAGGTTATGTTGATTTTCTTATGTGGGTTACTTGACGATGAGTACCTATTCATCTGAGATGGATCTTTTGGGTTTGTTTTATGATTTGGATGAGGTCAGACCCTAATTTGTCCCTGATTGTTACTCATTTGTTTACGATTGCTATTGTCGATTATTGTTTATAAGTGGTCGATGATATTGAACTGTTGTTCATCTGAGGCCTGCATTCGGGTGCATGATGTTGAGCGCACGCTCATCTGAGACGTGCTAAAAGGTAGTTGTAAATGTGTACTCCTGTTAACTGCAATCAACAATCAACCACCAATAGCATATCGGAGTATTTGATTGACATGCTTCCCGGTTGGCACGTTGAAGATTTTCTTGATTCTCCGGCGAACTTCTCGAAGGTATGTCACTGTTTATCTATTTTAAGTTTAATCAACAGTTTCATACACCCTTTTGATTCAATTGAAGAAATTGCAGGTGGGTGACAACGATCCGGGGCCGAGTAAAAGGCTTTCCTCAGGTTCCGAGTATAAGGTTTTACTCCGATTTACAGGTTTGTACTCTCCGTTTTAAATTGGTTAGGGGTCTAAATGGTTGATATTTGGTATGGGTCAGCTTGGGTGATATCAGTGATATTGGTTATGGCTCAAAACTATTGAAATTTGGTACGGGTCAACATGGGTGGCATTGGTTATGGCGTATGGGTGAAAACGGATGGTATTGGTTATAGGTCAAAACGGGTGGTATTGGTTATGGGTCAGTATGAATGGTGTTTGGTATGGGTCAAAACGGGTGATATTTGGTATGGGTCAAAATGGATGGTTTTGGTAATGGGTCAAAATGAATGGCGCATGGTAATTCAGGTGGTGGTCTTGGAGGCAACATGACCAGATATACAACATACAACCATTGACAGTCATGCATCTTCAACCGGGTTAGTTTGTTATTGTGTAGTTTTTATATTTAGTTCTGTTTAGTGCAGTGGTTTAGCCAACAGATGCTGATTTTACTGATTATAGGTTATGGGTCAGCTTGGTGACATTGGTTGTGGGTCAAAATGGGTGACATTGGTTATGGATTGAAACCATTGATATTTGGTATAGGCCAGCTTGGGTGATATTAGTTATGGGCCAAAATGGGTGATATTGGTTATGGCCCAAAATGGGTGAAATTTGGTATGGGTCAACATGGGTGGCATTGGTTATGGCGTATCGGTGAAAACGGATGGTATTGGTAATAGGTCAAAACAGGTGGTATTGGTTATGGGTCAGTATGAATGGTGTTTGGTATGGGTCAAAACGGGTGATATTTGGTATGGGTCAAAATGGATGGTTTTGGTAATGGGTCAAAATGAATGGCGCAGGGTAATTCAGGTGGTGGTCTTGGAGGCAACATGACCAGATATACAACATACAACCATTGACAGTCATGCATCTTCAACCGGGTTAGTTTGTTATTATGTAGTTTTTATGTTTAGTTCTGTTTAGTGCAGTGGTTTAGCCAAGTTGTAGTAGTTTTCTTTCACTATTAATCTCATTATGTTGGATTAATAGAGTTGTTAATTTTGAATATACAAACAACAAATCCCGCGACATCGCGCGGGTATGTTTGCTAGTTGATATTTATTATCTTAATTTTGGAAGCGTTTTAACAATTCAATGATAATTACTTACACATTACTGTTAAATAATTAGTTTTTATTTTAATTTATTTTAGTGGGGCCCATTGTTGATTATTATATTAGTAGCCATTAATAAACCTATGCACTGCTTTCCAAAATTTACATTTTGGTTAGACACAATTACCCTTCCATTTGGTATACGTGATATCGTTAATTTAATATTTTTATATTATAACCGCACATATACACATATCGTACACAATTGCTTGTGTCTAAGTGTCAAATTTATGATATCAACTCAAGAACCTTTAAACTCTAAACAAAAGGAAGACACAATACAATGAATCAAGCGAAATACAACCAAAGTATCAATCAGTTCATAGAAACGATGAACTGATAACAAGAATACAGAGGAAACTCAAGAAGCATAACAAGAAGGGAAACCCTAGCTTCGAGAAGATGAAAGTACAAGAACCCTCTAGAAACAAATCTAAGAAATATGCGTGTGTGTACAACACACACAAAGCCAAACTAATATAACACTAATAGAACTAGCGCACGTGACATCAAGCTCACGGAAATAAAGCCCAGCATAGCAAGCCCATCACCAGCATAGCAAGCCCATCAGCACAGCAACAAGCCCAGCAACAAGCCCAAAGATTTAATCAACAAAAAACAACAAAAAACAAATTAGAACAACGTTAACTAAAACTCAGATGAGATGTTTGGTTAATAGAATTGATAACAATTATCAACACCTTTTAACACCACCCCTCAATTCGAACAACCAAACACATAATACATTTGTAAACACTTAACCAAATGAGTATGCTGATATACAAGAAGACCTTTAGTAAAAATGTCAGCAATCTGATTTGCTGAACTAACAGATTCCGGTTTAATAATACCCAAAGAGATTTTTTCCCGAAGAAAGAACAAGTCCAATTCAAAATGTTTAGTCCTGTCATGGAAAACAGGATTAGCAGCAATGGACAAAGCTGCATTACTGTCACAATAAAGAGAAACAGGTAACTGTATCACAACTCCCAATTCCTCAAGTACATTTTTAACCACATTAATTCACAAGTAGCAGCATACATTGCTCGATACTCTGCCTCAACAGATGATCGAGAAACAGTTTGCTGCTTCTTACTGTTCTAAGAAATTAATGAATTACCCAACAAGATACAAAACCCAGTTACAGATTTCTTGGTATCAAGACACTTAGCCCAGTCAGAATCAGAATAAGCTGTAAGACCCAAACCAGACCCTTTACTCAACAGAATTCCTTTTCCAGGAGACCCTTTCAAATATCTAAGTAACCGAAGAGCAAGTTGTAAATGTGACTGAGTTGGTTTATGCATATATTGACTAAGAAACTGCACAGAATATGATATATCCGGTCGAGTATGAGACAAATAAATCAACTTGCCAAGCAATTTTTGATAACCAGACACATTGTCAAGCAACGTTTCATTTCTTTTACAAAACTTAGTAATCATAAAGTTCTGTTCAATAGGAGTTTTAACAGGCTTACAAGCACTCAAACCAAATTCCGACAATAACTCCAAACAATACTTTCTTTGTGACAAACACACACCCTTATCATTTCGAATAACCTCTAAACCAAGAAAGTATTTCAACAAACCCAGATCCTTAATACGAAAGGTGGATCTCAACAACTGTTTAACCTCATCAATAGCTTCAAGAGAACTACCAGTAATAACTATATCATCCACATATACAAGCAAAATAACCATAAAAGATCCACTAGACTTAACAAACAATGAATGATCACATAAACTATGTTTAAAACCAATATTATTTAACACACCAACCAATTTTTCATTCCACATTCTAGGGGCCTGTTTCAACCCATAAAGGGACTTATCCAATTTACACACTTTGTTCTCATTTTTTGAATAGTAACCTTCAGGAAGACTCATAAACACTTCTTCATTGAGATCACCATAAAGAAAAGCATTATCTACATCTAATTGATATAAAGGCCAATCTCGTTCTACTGCCAAAGTTATTACAAGCCTTACTGTAACCATTTTGACTACCGGAGAAAACGTTTCTTAAAATCTATGCCTTCTTTTTGGCTATAGCCTTTGGCAACCAACCTTGCTTTGAAACGATCAATCTCTCCAGTAGACTTATACTTAATCTTATATACCCACTTGCACCCTATAGGTTTTCTTCCGGGTGGAAGATCAACAAGGGTCCAGGTGCCATTTCTATGTAAAGCTTCCATTTCTTTATTCATGGCACTAACCCAATTATTATCAGTTACAGCTTCCCTGAAGCTCCTAGGCTCTAAAGTTTTATTCAGTGAAGTATTAAAACACAGATTATCATGAGACAAGGTAGAATAATTGACCACATTTTCAAGACCATACTTAACTTTTCCTTCCACAACAAAATCATGTAATTTTTTTGGAAATACAGACTGTCGAGATGATTTCCTAAGACTACCACTTGGATCATTAAAACCCTCAGGAGAAACTGACTCATCATTACATCTACCTATCCTATCTACCTCACTAGTTTCAGCAGGCATCTGGGAGGCTGCTGCTGCTCAACCGTACTACAACCATCGACAGTTGGTTGCTGAGACTCAACCTCGCCATCCCTAGTCACCCTACTGATGGAAGGAGGCTGACAAGAGGTAGTATTCGTTTGTTCCCTCTCCTCATCATTGGGTTTTTCACCTTCGGAATTATCAGGTTGACTTTGTTCAAACTTATCAAAAAAATTTAGATTATTTATTTCATAGTCAACATTAATCACAAAAGTTTTAGGTTCTTTATTAGCTTGAAATGGAAAAATTGTTTCATAGAATTTTACATCCCTTGAAAAAATAATTTGTTTAGAGTCAAGACTCCATAATTTATAACCCTTCTTTTGATTTGAATACCCAATTAAAA
The DNA here is from genome assembly GCA_024085815.1 of Flaveria linearis. Taxonomy (NCBI): domain Eukaryota; kingdom Viridiplantae; phylum Streptophyta; class Magnoliopsida; order Asterales; family Asteraceae; genus Flaveria; species Flaveria linearis. The sequence goes on along the minus strand of CM044007.1, from coordinate 80,054,565 downwards.
CACACTTTTTAGCATGGCTACTAAACTTATTAGTATTATTTAATATGGTGCTAAAACAAAGACAACCGAAAATTCTAAGGTGTTCTAAAGAGGGACTAAAACCAAACATAAGTTCATACGGTGTTTTTCCATTTAAGACAGAATATGGCGTCCTGTTAATCAAGTATGCAGCTGTCAGAACACATTCGGACCAAAAAAAAGAGGAACACAACTTTGAAACATCAAAGACCTAGCCACATTCAATAGATGCCTATGCTTCCTTTCTACTATCCCATTTTGTTGGGTTGTATAAGTACAGGTAGTTTGATGAAAAACGCCATTATTTTTACAAAACTCATCCATTTGATGATTAACAAATTCAGAACCGTTATCACTTCTGAAAATTTTTATAGTACTTTCAAACTGATTTTTAACTAAGGTGTAGAAATTTTTTAGATTAGGAAACACTTCATCTTTATGTTTAAGCAGATAAACCCAACAGCTCTTGAGAAATCATCAACTATGATTAGAAAGTATTTATATCCTTCTCTACTTTGAACCTTATAAGGACCCCATACATCCAAATGAACAAGATCTCCTACATGTTTAGTCTTATGATCACTTAAGGGAAACGGAAGTCTATGTTGTTTAGCCCTATGACAGACATCACAAGGCATTTTGTTAGATGGCAGGTTAATTATTAAGGCATCTTTCAAGACTAACAGGGCATTATCAGACAGGTGACCAAGTCTAGAATGCCACACATCAATAGATCCAACAGAACTAAAACACACCTTCATAGAGTTTTTACAGTCACCAAACAGATACAGACCATCAGTCTGTTTACCAGTCACTAGGGTTCTCTTTGTAAGTGAATCCTGAATATAACATTTATCTTTGTCAAACAAGACTTGTAGATTACTATCAGACGCCAACTTATACACATACATCAGGTTGGCACAGTACTCAGGTACAACAAACACATCATGTAACACTATTGTTTCACATAGTTTAAAAGAACCAATTTTAGTTACTTGAGCATTAGTTCCATTTGGGTGTTTCACAGTAATGTTACAATTGGAAACATCTAATTGATTAAACAGCCCTTTATCATGCATTATCATGTGTTGGTTAGCACATGAGTCAATGATCCAGCCTAATGAATTGGACTTAATTTCACTATTAAACCCACACACTGTTCTAGAAAAACAGTTGGTAACAACAGGTGAATTGAAATTACCTCCTACACTGTTATTTGAAGTAGGTTCACCACCACTATCATTTAACAGTCCTAACAGTCTTGAGATCTGATCAGGAGTAAGTGAAGGTGTGGGGGGATTATTACTTGTCGTGGGTGAGTGACCTGATTTATTGGTCATGGAGTTGTTTGAGTAGGAGTTTCTATTTCCTGGATTTGACCTAGTCTTTCCACCTTATGGATACCCTACAATTTCATAACACCTTTCAACAGTATGACCAAGTTTGTTACAATGGGTACACTTAAAGTTTGGATTGGGACCCTTTCGAAAAATTTTTTTATTATCACTCACTTGACCTGTTTTGGCAGTGAACCCTACATTTTGATTCTTGGAGGAACTGGTAGAGGAACTACTTGTTCCTCTGTGAGATTCCTCTCGTGAAATGATTGAGAAAGCAGTTTTGATTGTGGGTAAAGGGTCCCTGGTTAATAAATTTGTTCTAACAGGTTGATAGACTTCGTCTAAACCCATTAGAAACTGCATTAGTTTTATTAAGTGACTGAAGAACCTTTAAACTCTTCACAGAAGGAAGACACAATACAATGAATCAAGCGAAATACAACCAAAGTATCAATCAGTTCATAGAAACGATGAACTGATAACAAGAATACAGAGGAAACTCAAGAAGCATAACAAGAAGGGAAACCCTAGCTTCGAGAAGATGAAAAGTACAAGAACCCTCTGGAAACAAATCTAAGAAATGTGCGTGTGTGTGTACAACACACACAAAGCCAAACTAATATAACACTAATAGAACTAGCGCACGTGACATCAAGCTCACGAAATAAAGCCCAGCATAGTAAGCCCATCACCAGCATAGCAAGCCCATCAGCACAGCAAAAAGCCCAGCAACAAGCCCAAAGATTTAATCAACAAAAACAACAAAAAAACAAATTAGAACAACGTTAACTAAAACTCAGATGAGATGTTTGGTTAATAGAATTGATAACAATTATCAACACCTTTTAACACTAAGAGCATTCATAACTTATTTCATATTCTTATCTTTATAATTTAGTTAAAATTTACCATTATTTAAATTTATCTATCATTTTCTATAAACATCACACATCCCACTCTCTATGTCTATATTTATATTCTTTTTTAATTGTTCGTTTCTCTTTCTTCCCTTTACAAATTTAACCATCAATTATTTTGTCTTATTATCATTTTCTTGTAAAGTTGATTTCCAATAAACGTTTATATGAGTTTGACTATTCAATTATTTTTTTTCAACATCGGGTTAATTGCATCAGTATTTATCAAATGAAAACATCAACAAGCATTATAAACTATTCAGCAAGATCATTAACTCATCTAAAAATTTCACAACTATTATCAACATAAATATCAACTACCGTCCACAAATTTACCAAGAGGAAATTCTATTTGTGGCAGCACAAATCCATCTTTGAATTTAACTTGAAGGGATGCAATGACCATCAATGAATTATCCATCTTTGATAACTTACAGAAACCATTCTACATACTTCTATCCATACTTCAACTTATTGGAAGAACAACAGCCATGTCGAACTCAACAAAAATAAAAGGATTCTCTAGGGCTACTAGCAATATGCTAACTAATTTAGCGGCATCAACAAAATTAACCGCATTAACCTACAATATGAATTAATAAAAAAATCAAGTCTTTATAGACAAAACATAATGGTTGTAGCTTTATTCCACTTGAAACACTTAAAAGTTTTTAAATTACAGTGGCTAATTACAAATCAAGATTCTCTTTCTTATAGTTTTATTTCACTTGAAACTATTGCTCACCAAAACCCACCATTTGGTTTAAACTTTAAGAGGACCATGCTCAACTTGTTACTGATCGGAGTATTACCACTAGGGATCGGAATATCAAAGTAGAACAAAATTTTGAACCAAAAGTAAGAGAAGATGAGGAGAGGAGCGGGAAAGAGAAGGTTGTTAGGTTTACGGTGTGTACAGTGGATTGGTAAATATACCAATTCACTGTACAAATCTTAAATTTGTTTCTTAGAATATAAATATAAGGAAAAGTTTAAGAAATGAAATGGAGAAGTTATTTGTTTGGTTTTTTGAGTTTTGCGTTAAATTATAAAAATATGGGAAATTTTGTCAAATAGGTTGTGAATTGTCACGACCCGCCCAAAATGAAATCGCATTACTTGGATTCCGGAAATTTCCGGACACATATAGATGCGTTTAGAGCTGCCCGGAAGTCTCCGGAACAGCCCACACGACTCCGGAACAACGTAGCATCATTTCAACACTTGGGAGCAGCCCTAAAATGGCCAAGAAAGGCCTGGAATTTTCCATCCCTAGAGCTGTCAAGAAAGCTCTAGAAAATACTTGAAATGTCATAGATATTTGTCATAGAAACTTCTGGATGTAACCTTGTAAAAATCTAGATATTTAGTATATAGAATATCTAGATCATGAAGGATCTAGGCAACATGAACTAGTATAAATAGGTGGTGAAGCCCTCATTTGTAATCACCCAAAAACACCTACAAGTCTTGTGTAATACTTATAAAACACTCTTGTATCATCCTTGTAAGCAATACAAAGTTGGTTTGTATTACTCGCTTGCAAATGCTTCCGTATTGTTACTTATATCGTTTGGGTCACAAAGGCTGAACTTAGATCAAATCTAAGTGCCATACGAGAGTTGAAGAAATCATACCGTAACAAGTGGTATCAGAGCAAGGTCGGTTCATTCGGGAATGGCAACCGAAACAACCAAACTCGTAACCATGGAAGAGAAACGAGGACAAGATGAATCCCAAAAGGGATCAAAGAAGGATCGAGGTACTTCCAAGGATCATACCTTGGAAAAACGAGTCGGTGACATGGAGACAGGTCTTGTTGAGATAGGAACTCAAGTAGACTTGTGTTTCCAACGATTGGATGCTTTGGAGGAAGATTTCACTGAGCTCCGGGAAGAACTCAAGGCTGCTATGGAGCTACTTCGAGATGAAGTAAAGCTGATGATCAAAGATGCAATCAAAGATGTTACTACCAAGCTACAAAAAGACATGGATGAACTGTCAAGCGACATGCATCGAAGTCTAATGGGCTTGGAAACTAAAATTGTTGATTGCAACAAAGCCATGATCACGACTGGAGAAAATGTCGTGAACTTTACTCTAAGAATTGAAATTCCTAAACCATCACCGTTCATGGGCGAACGGGAAGCTCGGGCGGTTGATGACTTTATTTGGGAAATAGAGCAGTACCTTGGAGGGGCACAAATCTTGGATGACGCCACCAAGATCAAGACAACTACAATGTACCTCAAAGATACAACGGGACTGTGGTGGAGACGTCGAAGCATGGATATTGAACGAGGTACGTGTACAATCAAAACTTAGGCTGAATTTGTTCAAGAGCTCAAAAGACAATTTTATCCGGTAAACGCTGAGCATGAAGCCAGAAGTCGACTTCGTAAGCTCAAGCAAACCGGTACTATCAAGGAGTATGTTAAAGAGTTTACAACACTTGTCCTTGAGATCCCGGATTTATCGGATAAAGACTCCCTTTTCTTCTTTCTCGATGGATTACAATCATGGGCCAAGATCGAATTGGAAAGACGAGGCGTTCAAGATCTAGCTTCAGCTATTGCAATAGCTGAAAGCTTGATCGATCATAAAGAAAAACGACCATACAAGCCCATGAATGAAGAAAGTGATGACGAGAAAGGAGGGGGAGCTAAGCACAATCATGATCGGAAGTTGGATCCAAGGAGACCACCCCGATACGACAATGAAAGGCGTCCTCCAAAATTCTGTTTTATATGTGATGGACCGCATAACGCTCGGGACTGCCCGAAGAAACAAAGTCTGTAAGCCATGGTGGCTAGAAATGATGATGCATCCCACGAAGACAAGGAGGTTCGTCTCGGGGCAATGCAACTACAAGTATTGAATGCTTTAACGGCACATGAAGGGAAGTCATTAAAAATGGTTAAGACCTGCCCAACGGAACATAAAGGCAACATCACGAACACGGAGGTGAAAGGACTTCGGTTTGTGAGCTTGGAAATAAATGAACGACTTGAAAAGGCACTAGTCGATACTGGAGCAAGTCACAATTTCATAACGCGAGAAGAGGCTAAGAGACTCGGCTTAAGAATCTCCACACGAGAAGGATTTCTAAAAGACGCCAGTGGTAACACAAAAGCGATTGAGGGAATGTCTTGGGATGTCAAGACTAAGATTGGTACATGGCAAGGCAAGCTGGACTTCTCAATTGCACCATTGGGCGACTACAAGATCGTGCTCGGGATGGACTTTTTCCGAAAAGTAAAAGCCATTCCAGCAACATTCCTAAACACTTTGTACATCATCAAAGGCGATCAAGTACACACTGTCGTGATGGAATCAAGTCATCAAGGCAAAACACTATCCGTCTTGCGACTCACGAGAACAAGCAGGGGGTCGTGCAAGAAACACGACGAGGACGTCGTGGGTTTAGTTGGGGGAGAATGTCACGACCCCCCAAAATGACATCGCATTACTCAGATTCCGAAAGTTTCCGGACACATATAGATACGTTTAGAGCTGCCCGGAAGTCTCCGGAACAGCCCACACGACTCCGGAACAACGTAGCATCATTTCAACACTTGGGAGCAGCCCTAAAATGGCCAAGAAAGGCCTGGAATTTTCCAGCCCTAGAGCTATCAAGAAATCTCTAGAAAATGCTTGAAATGTCATAGATATTTGCCATAGAAACTTCTGGATGTAACCTTGTAAAAATCTAGATATTTAGTACATAGAAATGTCTAGATCATGAACGATCTAGACAACATGAACTAGTATAAATAGGTGGTGAAGCCCTCATTTGTAATCACCTAAAAACACCTACAAGTCTTGTGTAATACTTGTAAAACACTCTTGTATCATCCTTGTAAGCAATACAAAGTGGTTTGTATTACTCGCTTGCAAACGCTTCCGCATTGTTACTTATATCATTTGGGTCACAAAGGCTGAACTTAGATCAAATCTAAAAGCCGCACGAGAGTTGAAGAAATCACTCCGTGATAGAATTCTCTAAGAAGTGTAGTAAGCAATGAGATGACTACAAAACTTTTATGTGTATCTTGTATGTTGCTCGTTCAAAATGATTAAGTCTTGTCCCTTTGATTGAATTTAAACATGTGTCTGAAGTTACAAAACCCCATTTAACTATAACATTGCACATAGATAACATAATAGCTGGGAATAGAGGTAAATGTCTCTTATTGTGTTGAAAATTTCTTACTTTCTTATCTTTACCAAGATATTGTTTTTTTATCTTGCTAATCTAGCTACTGATATTAACAACATAATTCAACATTGGTAAACTATTTTAGTACTCCTTCTTGATAGTGAAAAAATGTTGTCTTAAAAGACCAAAAATATTACTTTATACGTTTATACATTGTCAGGATAGACTGATAGAAAGACCTAACTAATATGGTGTTTACGTCAGGTCTTTTTCCACTAACATATATTTCTTTAAGTGTAATATCTAGTAAAACTTGTAACAAATTCAAGCCTCAAATTGTTTAATCAATGTTATATTGAATATTTTAGTGTAATTAGAGATTGCATGTGTCATTCAAATAAGAGTGCATGCTTGTTTGAATGTCATCGGGACTGAAGGGGGTTCGGGGGCAGCGCCCCCGAGAGAAGTGGGGGTCCAAGGGATGGCAGCCTCTGGCGGGGTCGAGCTGACAGGTCAGCTTGGAAATTTTTAACAGCGGCTGGTAATGAAGCTGGATGGCTAAAAATCTACTTTATGAGATTCTATTATGGTCAAAACCAATGGCTCCCATATCTATCAGGTGTGATAGTGAAGCTATATTGGCTAAGGCTTATAGTCAAGTGTACAATGGCAAGTCAAGACACTTACGTGTGAGACACAGCACAGTTCGTGAGCTCATTATGATGGTGTCATATCTGTTGAGTAAGTTAGAACTCAACATAACTTAGCTGATCATTTAACCAATAGGTTAAGTAGAGATCTCGTAAGAGGATCAGCTGTGGGATTGGGGTTAAAATCCATCAAAAACTCTCATGTGATACCCAATTCCTATCTAATATGATGTTATATGCAAAATTTAATATGGAAGGCTTTACATCTAGAGTTTCGAACACAACATTAAATTATCCCAAAGGTATGTGTTTAGATCTGTAAGTTAAGGAAGGTTGAACTATATCTGCTTAATAGTTCTTTTTGAAAATTGCATTTGAAGTTGCAAGAAAAAAGATCTATCTATATGAGCATGAAGGTTAGCTGCTTCAAGAAGCTGGGACTTGGTTTTGATATGCTTATGAAGGATAGGGACATAAGCTAGTAAAAGAACGTGTCAAGTAAGATTTATGTATGTAAACTGATGTGTATATTATCTTCATGTATTCAATATTGATATTAAGGGTTCAATCCTAAATGACACCCTGATATTAGAATATTTGAAATGTGTAATATACTAATGTGAAATTCAATCGTGACGATATTTCATTTATGCATTAGTTTGTTTGGTTGTTGTGAATTAGTTAGTTAATCAAAGATTACACTAAAATGGGGGAGGTTTGTTGAATATTTTAGTATAATTAGAGATTGCATGTGTCATTCAAATAAGAGTGCACGCTTGTTTGAATGTCATCGGGACTGATGGGAGTTTGGGGGCAGCGACTCCCAGAGAAGCGGTGTCCAAGGGGCGGCAGCCTCTGGCGGGGTTCAAGGGGCAGAGCCCCTGACTGGGGTCAAGCTGTCAGGTCAGCTTGAAATTTTTTATTTTGAACAAACGTCCTTCATAGAAAATGCATTAGAAATCCGTTTTTGACTAAAATTGTATCACTTAAACTTGAGGGACTAAAGGTGTAATTTGTTCAAAACCGCAATAACAGTTATCTTGGAAAACTTCAATCCCGTTTATGTTGGTATGGAATTTGGAGAAGTGGGTACTGGAAAAATGAGAATTCCAATAGCATCCAAAATTCATACGAAATCTTGAATCAATTCTGATTTTATCCTGTCAAATTATTGGTATGCACTCCAATTATTTGATCTGAAAGTGAAATCACACGATTTCAGAATCATCTAGTCGTTGCTCTAGTAAGAAATTCCCCAACATGTTATTGTTTTATAGACAGTGTTTTGTGATGAAAAAAGTCATTTTGAAATTAAACTTTAATTTTTTAGACAAAAAAGTTTTATTTGATGTGTTGATTGTTTTTTTTTCAAAGCAGAATATGTTGGTCAACATGTAGATGTGTCTTTAAAAGGTTTGTGTGCACCAACATGTAAACTTTAAACTCTAACCCTAAGAAAGTGAGGAGTGTTGCAAGATATCGATTAAACAATTTTTTCCAATTGAATTGGTTTTGAGGTTGGTTTATTTGATAAGTTTCATTCTCATCGCTCCCTTCTCAAACACTTTGTGCCTTCTCTTTTAAAAAATATTTGCAACTTAATGAAAGTTTGTAAATCATTCAAACACCAAATAACATAGATAGGTAGGGTAAGTATGGATCGCATTCACGATAAGCATGTGATCAGTAGATCAACACGCATCGCTTGATTATAAAAATAAGTTAAAAAGAGTGGTTAAATATTCTATTCAAACTAAAGCTAAACCAACTTGCAATAAACCTAAGAAACAAGTAACAGAAGAGAACAGTATCATTTTCAAGAAGCATGCAATCACTTTCGGGTTTGGATTTGATTACGTAGTTGCAATACTTAATCGGTGGTAACAATGTTTAATTAACTTCGTAGACATAGTTTACCTTGACACAACAATTGTCATAGAGCATGATCCATATACGTACACATCAACCGGTTTATCTTTAACTAACAAACTAGAGTGTAACAACACAACCGGATGAAAAACTATAACTCGGCTATCAAATTAAGATAACATTCAATCACACGAAAACATATAATAATCACATGCATTTAATTGACACATGTTCCAAAGTTTAAAATCCATCTATCATTCAACTAAATTAGTTCTACACTTGTTAACTCGATGTTTGATATGTTTGATATAAATATAAGTATTTAGTCACATATTGATTAAATTGTTAACTCACGGCACAGAGTATGTGAATTCCTATGAATATCTGCAAATTGTGATGGAATTAACAATTGATGTACCATTACATGTTCGACTATTAACACAACCGAACAATAATACACTGATATAAACAAATCTTTATGTTAACAAAATTCAAACCGGTTCTGGTTCGGTCAACAAAAGTTAAAACCAGTCTTTGGTCAACACGGTTTGGGTTTGAAACCAGTTCTTGAAAGGATTTAAGTTGTTTGAAAACCGGGTTTTGACCACTCGGTTCGGGTTTGATCGATTTTAACTCATTGAGTTACAAATTGGTTTAACCCTGCGGTTCCTAACCGGTTCTTGTCAACCCGTTTTCAAAATCGATTTGGGTTCTGGTTCATGAGCACGTTCTTTTGTGGTCACTAGGCTTGAGCTGTTGCAAATCGAGTGGTCTGAGGCTCTGAGCCTTAGAGGTCCATTTTCGTAGCCCAACTAAATCTTGATTGCAGCCCATCACTTTGCATCAGTTGTTGATTTGTTGGGGAAAAAAAAATAACCTTAATCAGTGATTATAACCCATTTGTATGCCCACAGAAGTTTTATTTCTTCTTGCTGATGCTAAGTCATCAATCTTATCCACTAATTATGTACATCTAATTCCAATGACATAATTATTAATAATCTTTAATGGGAATATGTATTTGCTTTTCAATAATCATCATGCTTTCACCATAGTATTTTTATCGACTTTTATGGCAGTTGTTTTTTTAGTAACATAGTTCTTTTGGCTTGTTTTCTCTTGTGACTATCTCTTATTTTTATATTAGGTGGTTGTCTTTTGAAACTTATAAGTTATAAACACTAACTTAATGCAGTTATTAACTTAATATATACATTGGCGAAGTATTGTTGGGCCCTGGCCCCCTTGTTTCTACATTCAGAGGTAAAAATTTATGTTATTTCGATTGAAAATCTCATACTCTAATAAAATAGTAACAAAAATGGACACTTGTTAATGTTACATTTATTTTCAAAAAATTTCCTGCTTCTCTATCTTATTTAATGCTCACATGAATTACTAAAAATATTATTTAATTTATATTAAAACTAAATATTTTTTTATAAATTAAGAAAGAAATAATATTATTAACGTTATTTCTAAATATGCAATTTTTATACAATATTTTTTTAAATATTAAAAATATAAATAATTTACAATTGGTATATTTAAAATAAAAACTTCTATAAACAAAAAATAATTATAATTAAAAATTATAATTAGAAAATTTTTAAAACTAATATTTTTAAAAACATTTGTTTTGAAATATAACTGTCATCTTGTTTATAATAATGAAGGTTTCAATCAAATATTATTTTAGAATATCATCTTGAAATAATAAGTTTTTATTATATTTAGTTATTTTATTTATACAACTCGTGTATTACACGGGTTTACTAAAGCTAGTTATATATATATTAAGTCCAGCTCTCCTTAATTTGGGTCAATGGGTTGAAACCGAATTTTCGAGACTTTTGCCCCTCCCCCCCACCCCACCCCCCCAACACCAATTTGAGCAGTGTTGTTAGGACCGGATCGGACCGGCCGGTCCGACCGGTTCGACCGCGAATCGGGGCCTGGTCCGGTCCGGTCAGGGGTAGTTCGTTTTGGTTGAGTTGAACCGGCAGTTCAAACCGAGTCGGCGGTTGGACCGGCGAACCGGGCCGGTTCCGACCGGTTTTCAATTTTTTTTTATTTTAGTGGGTAAAAACGGGGTGTTAAACCATAAATTAGTACTTCGGATATACAAATATAGTTAAGTTTTATATATAACTATAAAATATATGTATAAATCATATATAAATTACTTATATTTAATTACATGTATAAATATAATTAAAATATAGTTAAATCCGGTCCATCTGGTCCGACCGGTCCGACCACCAAACCAGTAAAACGTCCGGTTCGACGTCCGATCCGGTTCTGAAAACATTGAATTTGAGTCTCGAGAGTTTTGACCTCCCCCTATGTAATCTTTCAAGCTCCAAAAATAGTTATATATACATACATTTTAAATTTGGCTCTGTAGTAAAAATTGGAGATTGAGTGGCTTGGGCTACAGACTAATCAGAGGCTGACTTTGAATCTTCTTTTTTTAAGATTTAGAAACTCTAAAATTATAAATTAACACCCTAAATTTCAATACATGTCGTATAGCCTCATACGCGTCGTGTAGGGGGATCATATAGCCATATACGGGGTGTATACCCCCTCTGACAGACACTTGAATTTTTCCTCGTAGTTAGTGTTGAAATTTGTTATATACGTCATATAGCGCTATATGTGTCGTGTGGGGATCGTATAGCGCTATATGGGTCGTATAGCCCTCTGACAGCCCCCTCCCCCTCTGAATTTTTCCTCATATTTAGTGTCGAAATTTGCTATACACGTCATATAGCGCTATATGTGTCGTATAGAGGGTCGTATGACACTATATGAGTCGTATAGCCCTCTGACAACCCCTCTTCCCCTCTGAATTTTCTCCGTTTTTAGTGTTTTCGATCTTATACGTCGCGTATGATGTCATACGAGACGTACAAGAGATGTCGATTTATAATATGGGGTGTCTCTAAGACCCCTTTTTTTTATTAATAATCTACCTAATAGTTTTATACATTAATTATGAGTTTATATGACTTTATAATAATGATTTGGTTGGAGTGGTTAAAGGCTTCCTTTGTTAAATAGATTACTTAGATTCTGTCTCGATCCACTCGTCTCCTTAGTCTTTTTTTTTTTTGGTTCTATTTTAGTATTTTCTTTGTTTTTTCTGGATTTTAAAATTTTACTTTTCATAAACCTTTTAAACTTTTAATTCTTTTTTTTCTTTCTCTTTTTATTTTTAAAGTTTTCTACAATTTTTATAATTGGAATTACGACTATAAGTACGCAAACGTTCCCGTGCACGTTTCCCGCCACGGAGCACAAAAAATTGATATTACCGCACAGGTTTCCCGATCACAACTTATTGTTACTGATTAGGGTATTTAATATATCTATAGAGAGAAGAGAGTATATTTTCCATCTTTTTCAACCTAAAGGTCTTTCTCGTCTGGTTACATCGTATTTCTATTGATAATATACCTTAACCGAGTATTAATGTAATTAATTGAGTGTTATTAACGAATTATTCATAAGCGAAAAGTAAATTAACTAAACTAATTCTAAATATATGAAACACGAGAAAATTAATAAAGCAAATAAACATATGAAATTGGAAACGTAGATACTATCAAATATGCAATATAACTACCTACGTATGAATCCAACTAACATGTAATGACACAAATGTAATAATTCGTATGACTATCTCTAAAAGTACGGATTTGAGGTTAACTAGATATGTTGCTAGGTTTTCTACCACAAAGTGTCACACCCTCAAAATTCACAAACAGAGTTTTACTGTCAGACGTGTGATACATCAGGTTCTCAGATAGCAACAGTTACACTAGAATCAATAATTATAAAATATCACATTAAGAAATCAGACTTTTAAATCAAGCATAAGTGTTTCATGTTTCACTCACAACCGCTTTTAAAAATATTAAAAAATTATAGGGGTTGAATAGTAACTCTCCAAATATACAGATGAGCAATAATTTTTCTTTATACTTCACTTATAACCATTCAATAAAATATAAGCAATACAATCATATAAATATAGAAAATCTTGTAAATGTTGTCATAGAATTTGCTATGAGTTATTGTCTAAATATCTAATTAAGTAATGTATATTAATCTTTATGAATTTGTAACTGAGGAGAGTTTTAGAAATAAAATTAAACTTTTTAGAACCGTAAATAGACATACTTATCTAATCATACTCCTAAATCTACTTCATGGTTTACCATGTGACTCGAACTATCAACCTCGAAAGAACATACACTAGCACACCACCATATACAATTGGCTTACAAGTCATTTAATTTTTAAATATATATAACACCCTCAAATATTAATAAAAATCAGAAAGATATAAATGCTTAAAACGTTTTACACGTTCAATGATTTATAAGAACCATCACATCTTCGAAATATTCATGCATAATGACCATGCTTGTGGTGTAGACTGTAGAGTATTCAACCTGTCGATTCAATGACAAAAATGCGTTTATAAGAAAATTATCATCAGGATTATATGGTCAGAATATGATTGTGCTCATCCATTCTTTATAAACATTTTCATTCAATTTATAATCTTTTATACTGTATAATAAAAAAAGTTTGGTGTTGTCACAATTCATATTTCTAAACATTCTCAAATAATTTCCCTCCAAAAAAGTGTTATAGTTATTTGAATACTCACATCAATTTCTTTCTCTTATAAAATAAAATTTTAATTAATTACTACCCCTCTCTCATCTAGATTTTTATAATCAAACTAAATTTTTTAAAATATATTTTATCAAGAAAATTAAAAATCAAATATTTTTTAAAAAAACAAAAGTTTTATATAATATAAAATTTCTAAAAAGTAAACTTTTTTTAAACAAAATATTTCTATTACAACGAGCTTTTTATAAACAAAATTCATTTTTCTTCAAAAAATTTACCTTGAAATGATATGTTTCAAAACCACTATTTTTTTGTAAAACATAAGTTAAAAAAGATATTATTGTTTATTTACTTAAAATAGCTAGTTATACGTAAGTTCAATCATATTTTATTTTTAAATACTATTTTATAATTCATAAATTTTTATATTAGTTATTTAATATTTTATTTGTTTAACCCTGTAGTACACGGGGTACTAACCTAATGATAGTTATATAGTAAAAATCTTAGCCCTAAGAGACGTCTTGGTGTTTAAATATTATGTCCGATAAGCAAAAGTTTGTAAGTTCAAATTCTAAAGAGTGCTTTTTTGTGTGTGTATTTGTCCTAAAAGTCACTTGAAATTGCTATTAGAAAAACAAAAGTCTCTCTATTCTCACTCACTACAATAAAACTATCACGTTCGAAATCGGTAATTAAGTATTTGGGAGTTATCCAAATAAAGACATTTCTAACTGCAATATTGGTCGCAAATCGATTATAAATAGCCTTTCATGAATGAATTGTGACCAGTCTTACATTGGCGATACCTCCATGGCTAATGTTATTTTATGATCATCATACGACCGCTTTTAGTGTCCACTTTTGTCGTCACAAATCTTGTGACAACAGCTTGTGACCGGGTTTTTATATGTTCGGCTTACGACTATCGTACATGTGACCAGTTTGCGACCGATTTTTTATTGTCATAAATTTTGCAACTTGTTGCGACTAAAATAAGGGTTAGCATTAACATTACGAAACCGTCTTTTAAGAAACTCGTAGGTATTACATGGGTTGAATAATACTATATATATATATATATATATGTAGGGGAGGGATCCCTTGAAAACCATGTTATAAATGAAAACCATAAAAACTAGGAGTTACATATATGTAAATACGTATTACAAAGTGTATAACTAAGAGTTACATATATGTAAGGGTTATGTATATGTTAGTACGTGTTACCAAGTGTATAACTAAAGTTACATACATTTAACTCATACAAGTTACGTATACGTAACTCGATTTGTTATCATCGTCAACCTTGGAGTTTAAATTAAAAAATAAATAATCACTCAAAAAATAAGGTTAAACTTTACTCAAATATACTTTAAACATTTAAAAAATTAAATCAATTATAAATTATGTGATTGGATAGTGGTGGTTTTCACGATTTTCAATTATAAACATGGTTTTCATTTGATCCCTCCCCTATGTATGTATGTATGTATATATATATTATATTTTCGTTTGGAAATGAAAAGTGAATAAAGAAACATTGAATTGTTTCTTTTAATAAAGAGTAAATTACCATTTTCATCCTTAAGGTTTGTTGATTTTAACCATTTGCATCCCTACAGTTTAAAAATCCTCATATACCCCCTAACGTTTCATTTTTGTTTCCATTTGAATCCAAAACACTAACACCGTTAACTTATTCTGTTAACTTTTTGTAAAAAGACTAAATTGCCCTTTCTCTCTTTATCTATTTCTCTCTCTATCTCTTAACCCTTAACCCACAACCCCCACCCACTCCACCACCACAACCACCGTCACCACTTCCACCGCCGTCACCACCGTCACCACCGTCATCCACCACCAACGCCACCACCGTCATCCACCACCACCGCCATGACGCTAGCTCGCCTACTCCTCCGCACCCTCCGCTGCACCTCCGTCACAACCACCATCGTCAACCTCCAAACCCTATCTCTCCACCCCCAAACCCCAAACCCTACCTCCCTAACCCTCTTCCGATCCTTCACCTTCTCCTCCGCCGAAGAAGCCGCCACCGAACGCCGCCGCCGCAAACGCCTGACGCACTCGTCGGACCACGACTAACGTTACATTGAGCTATCAGAGCTCGTAGAAAAAGCCCTACTGCTACAAGCCCTAGAATCCACCATCGTCAACCACAACATCACCGTTTTCGCACCGACGAATGAAACTTCGAACGTGATATCATCCCTGAGTTCAAACGGTTCTTGTTAGAGCCACGAAACCTCCTATCGAACGCGATATCAACCCTGAGTTCAATCCTCCTATCATTGCAGACGAATAAAGCGATTTTGATGAGGGTTGGTGGTGAATCCGACGAGATTGACGAGATAGGGGCTGTGGATTTTGGAAAGGATGTCGATTTTGTTCTCGACTTCGTTGTCCGGCACGATGGAGACGGCGGAGAGGCGGTGGTTGTTTTGGTGCATGGCTTTTTCACGGCGACCACGTTTTGGGTGGGGGTGTGGGTGGCTCCCACGTTTTTTGTTTCTTTAATTTTATGGGTAATTTAGTCTTTTTACAAAAAGTTAACAGAATAAGTTAACGGTGTTAGTGTTTTGGATTCAAATGGGAACAAAAATAAAACGTTAGGGGGTATATGAGGATTTCTAAACTGTAGGAATGCAAATGGTTAAAATCAACAAACCTTAAGGATGCAAATGGTAATTTACTCTTTAATGAAAACTAAAACGATAGTCGCTAAAGATTAAAGAGTTAAATGCGGTTTTCATCCCTGAGGTTTCATAAAAACTGTCATTTGAGCCAAAAGTTTAAATTCTACCATTTGCATCCAAATGTTTCATAAAAATTACCATTTGAATCCACAAAACTACTTTTAATTAATACCGTTAATATTTATAGTTAATTTTCCTACATTACAGATATTTTTGTTAAAACATTTATAAAATAAAAAATCAACTCTACGTGAGAGGTGTTATGCGTTCAATCTCGTTTGATAATCATCATTCAGATTTGAATCCACTAAACTACTTTTAATTAATACCGTTAACATTTATAGTTAATTTTCCTACATTATAGGTATTTTTGTTAAAACATTTATAAAATAAAAAATCAACTCTACGTGAGAGGTGTTATGCGTTCAATCTCGTTTGATAATCACCATTCAGATTTGAATCCACTTATTAGATAAAATAAAATATAATGATAAACATCCAAAAGTGACCCATTTCTAAATTTATAAAATATACACCACAAAAAAATATATAAATAAACCAGCTCATGCATTTAACGAAACTTAAGAAGCTGCAATTATTAAAAGGTTGTTAATGTCATATAGTTTATTGTTTTCTTATACTTTTATGATAATTTATCTTTTATGATTTTGATTTAAATGATTTGTGTCATATGATTTGTTTGTTTCTTTATATATTTTTGTAGTGTATACTTTATAAAGTTTGAGAGGAGTTACTTTAGTTAATTATTATTATATTTTATTCTATCTAATAAGTGAATTTAAATCGTAATGGTGATTACCAAACGATACCGAACGTATAAAACCCCTCATGTACAATTGATTTTTTATTTTTAGTTTTTTTTATAAAAATACTCTTAATGGAAGAAACTTAATAAAAAAAGTTAACGGTGTTAATTAGGAGTGGTTAAATGTATTCAAAGGATAATTTTTATGAAACATTTGAAAGCAAATGAAAATTTTTAAAAGTTTGGACTCAAATGGCAATTTTAATGAAACCTGAAGGTTGAAAAACGTATTTAACTCAAGATTAATTAAATTATTGTCTTAATTATTAAAATTATTGATTGTCATAAAACGAATGAAAATAGTTTAGGCTGGAAAATGAAAATATTGATGGTCTAAAGTTATGACATGTGTCTTTTTAAAATACTTTTTAGAGTAAATTACTATTTTGGTCCCTGTGGTTTGGGGGTTTTAACCATTTGAGTTCAATTTCGTAATTTTTAACAATACAAGCCTTGAGGTTTCATTTCTGTAACTATTTCAGTCCAATCAGCTAACGCCATCCATATTTGCCGTTAATTTGAACACGCGCCACACACATGATGGGTAACTTAGTCATTTGTCTCCTACCTCTTGAATAAAACCCCAAAATTCAATGTCATCACCTTCTTTATTCTACAAACCAACCATGGTGGTATGTAAATGCGGTTCAACCACCACCATTCGTACCTCTTGGACGCCTACAAATCCTGGACGAAGGTTCCATTGTTGCTCTACACAGGTAAATTCACCATCTTTCATCGTTATTTGCTAGTTGTTCTCTTACCTAATACATCGACTCCATCTCAGGGATCTGGATGTGGATTTGTAGTGTGGGTTGATCCTCCCATGTGTGCAAGGTCTGTTGAAATCATTCCTGGTTTACTGAAGAAAATCAACAACAATGAACAAGTTACAAGGAAGATGAATGTTGAAAATTGGAGGCTGAAATGTGTTCTTTGTTTAAGTTGGATGTGCTTTTTGATGTATGTCATTAGCACTTGACCTAATGGAATGGAAAAAGTTCTTTGTTTTGAAGTTCTTTGCTTTCTGATGTATTTCATTAGCTATGTAGTTTAATCTATGTACTTTGTTTAACTTAAGAAGTTACAAGGAACTGTAAAAGGTCATGTTTTGAAGCTATATACTTGTATCTTATGGAATGAAAAAAGCTATATTTGGTATCTTGTATGTTATTAAAGTATGGGTTGTTTGAAGCTTTGTACTTGTATATTATTTGATGTCCTGTTAAATGTAACCACATTAATGAAACACATATATAGAATATAACCAACATATCAGTCACATACAATACATTATCCAAAACATAGCATATGATAGATAATTAGACCATTAACCAAAATATATCAGTCACATACAATAGAAATTGTGCTTCTAACCAACTGTTTGCAAAAGACATTGGAAGTAGTTCATTACCATAACATCAAAAACTATTACCATTAAACCTAACACCATGACTAAGCTTGATTTGCACATTAAGCTGTTTATGAAGGACCCTGTCCCTTGCAACCTCTTTTATTATGCCCTTTCTTCTTACAAATTTGGCATGTGACACCCTTTCCTTTCCTAGTCATCTTCCCAACAGGGGTGATCTTTTGTGGCAGCTCCTCAGCAGATCTCTTTCTAGCCTTCTTTGGTCTGCCAACTTGTGTATGGTGTTTAGGTGGTAATAAGGATGTTGGGCAAGCAAAGGGAGTCCACATGTCTTTACCATTGATGGGGTCTATGGTGTTCTTATAGACCTTCCTCTATGTGTCCAACCAATACACCTCATCTACCCATGATTCTGGGATTCCAACTTCAATACCATTAAAAACCATGTTCCAGTTCACTGCCACAGCATGCTTGCAGGGCATACCTGTCAGTTTCCATTTTCTACATGAACAAGTTTTTGTATCCACATCCACAACACATTGATAACTCCATGGTCCACTCACCTGATACTTGCTTTGACCATTCCACATTACATTGTATTGAGATGCCTCAGACTTGATCTGGTTGAATGTCTTTGTAGCTGCTGGTGTTAATGGACCATCACATTTTGCAATGAGCTTGTTCACCACTCCTATTATCCTCATGATGTACTCCCTGATAAATTCTAAGCAAGTAATGATAGGTTTATCCCTACCTCCTATCAACTGCTTATTGAAAACCTCACATAAGTTGTTGAGTAGTACATCACACTTTGGCCTACCTGCTAATCAAAACCAATTAAATGAACTTTCATATGAAAAAAAAATTTAAAATTAAATGAGTGTGACATACCACTAAAATGGGATCTTGCCCAACGTTGAGGTGCGATTTCTTGTAACCACTTGTGTAGTGATGGATCCTGCTTTCTAATGGCTTCCATTTGTTTGTGAAATTGAGGAATTGTGGTTGCACTTGCACATTTCCATAACAAGTCCTTAAACAGATTCCCTCTACATTTTGATTTCATGTTTTCATGTATATGTCTAAGGCAATATCTACGTTCTGCAGCTGGAAAAACTTTCTTCATAGCTGGGATGATGCCCTACATAGAAAACAAACAAATTAACTACAACAATTCAACAAATATTCACTGCAATAAATGCAAACAAAGTTGTTTTGTTAGACCTTTTGTCTGTCACTCAGGAATGTAAAGTTGGAGTTTGCATACAGATCAAGATCAGTTCCAAGACATTCCAAAAACCAAGTCCATGAATTAGTTGTTTCTGCTTCAACATTCACATCCTCAACCATGTTATCTGTGTCCTCCATAGTTTCCTCTTCCTTATTGTAATCATCCTCATTCTCAACAGTATCCTTGAATGAGTCCATATCAACCTCATCATCCATGTAATTAGTAGCCTCTATGGTGTCATGTTGCCCTTCATCAAACTCATGTTGGCCTTCATCTAGATCATGTTGGCAATCATCTACATGATGTTGCCCTATATCAAACTCATGTTGGCCATCATCTACATCATGTTCCCCTTCATTATATCCAATTTCATGTGCATTCATTGTACCTTGATCAGAAGCTGTTTCTAAATTTTCAACTATTTTTGGTGTACTGTCTGTTGCTTCATTATATTCTGGTTGTTTCCACTCTAATGCGTGTAGTTTTCTAAAAGCTCTACTGGCCTTTACAGTGTTAGATGGCCCAGGATTAGATGTTTCAGACAGATGACCTACCAAATCTTTAATAAAAACCTTAGAAGGAGACTTATCATAAATGTTCAATCTTGAAACCCAATGCTCAATGTAAACTTCAATTTGCTTAAACTTAGACACATATTTTAACATCAAAAGCACATCTTGGTCATTCCCTAATGCTCTCAAACCAAATTTCAAGTCTTGATCAGGAATTCTAAAATGATAAAACATTATCTCATTTTCTTGGTAGCCTATTTCTTGAATCATATCGTGAAACACATACATAGAAAACTCATCAGAATCTACCATATCCATATAGTTAATCTTACCATCAACATAACAAGTGACTGGTTTTTGTATGAATACTCCACCATGGAATATCTTCAAAGTAAAAGCAGTAGGGCTTGACCCTGTTATCAAACAGTCGAAGATGAGTACATTATGATTTTTAAAAACCAAAATCAAGTTACATTTAAATGTTTGTTGATGGTAGACTAACCGCATACTTCATATGGATCAAACTGCTCGCCCGGACTTCGAATATACCACAGCCTTAACACCATTGTTGAATTTTGGGGTGAAGGTGATGACCTTGAATTTTGGGGTGAAGGTGAACGTTCGTTCAGAGATAGTCAGGGTGAAGGTGATGACATTGAATTTTGGGGTTTTATTCAAGAGGTAGGAGTCAAATGACTAATTTACCCATCATGTGCGTGGCACGTGTTCAAATTAACGGCAAATATGGATGGCGTTAGCTGATTGGACTGAAATAGTTACAGAAATGAAACCTCAAGGCTTGTATTGTTAAAATTTATGAAATTGGACTCAAATGGTTAAAACCCCCAAACCACAGGGACCAAAATAGTAATTTACTCTACTTTTTATTAGATTAAGAAGATGTGTCAAGGCAATAAGTCAATAAACCATCATTTCTTTCATGTGGCCTTAAATAATACTTTATTGTTATTAATATTGTTTAGTACACATGTAATGCAACGTAATATGTGTAATGTGTAACATTGTACATAGTGAGTTCTTATAATATGAAGATGTAATATTAATTTTAACTTATTATAGAAACAAATATACCCAGCTAGCTAGTAATTAATAGCTATTCATGCTATCAATTTTGTTGAGAATAAAGTCTTGGTTTAAGTTGGGGGACTAATAATGACAACTCCTTATAGTTGTGTATTCAATTGTATGTCTTATTATAGATAAGGGGCTGATTGTGTATACTTCTTAATCGTTAGTTAAGAAGTAGTTAATCGGTGAGGTATAAATAGTTAATTAGTGGTAATCGTTTGGTAATGGACTTGAACTGATTGAGACTTGTAATCTTTGTAACTCGATTACTTTCTCTGATAATTGATTGATTCATTTTTGTTCTTCAATTATATTCTTTCATTCTTGTGAATCGATTGGTGTTTTCGTAACAATTGGTATCAAAGCCACGGTTAAAGGGCTTCAACGAAGCAATTGATTCGTGTAAGTGATTGAAGGTGCAATTGAAGATCAAGATGGTGTCGACGAAGTTTGAAATCGAGAAGTTTACTGGGAAGAATGATTTCAGTCTCTTGCGAGTGAAGATGCGGGCAATCTTGGTGCACAATGGAGTAGTTGATGCACTCAAGGGGGAGGATAAACTGCCTGCGGGTTTAACTCAAGAGAGGAGGAGGGAAATCATGAAAGAGCCCATAGCGAGATCATACTCAGTCTCGGAGACAGGGTTCTGAGGGAAGTTGTAAGGCCCACCTTTCTCAGGGAAGCCTCACAGTTGGTCATTCACAGCAAAACATCGATTTAAAGCAATCATTTACTCATATATGTATAAATGTATATTGCAGCGGAAAATACTGTGATTTCAATTATTACAAATAAAATGTAAACATTGTCTTTTATCTTTAAAACTATTTAAAAGTCCTCTTAAGCTTTTCTTCATCAGGGATACCAGTCTTCTAATGCCAAGAAGCTTCAGTCCCATGCTTCTATCCCATAGCTCTAACTCTCACCTGTCAACTGATATGCATACAAAAGTCAGATTCGCTGAGTGAATTCTAGGTTTACTTTGCTAAATAACTTTTGTAAAAGGTATTAGCTTCATCAGTTGAAAATAATCATTGTCTATCAAAATATCGATACACAAAGGCTATCACTTTATCAATACTTTATCATTTCTTGTTATTTATTACTCTTCTTTATCCGTCAATTCTCTGTCACTATCGGTGCCTAGGCTCGCCTAGGACTTTACCGACACGCCAATTAAGGACTTACTATCATACCCGATCATGCCATTATTGTCATGCCAATTCAGGACTTACTGACCTGCCTGTTCGAGCATACTTTATCACTTTGTCACTGGTGAGGGTACAACGAATGCAACCCTCCTTTATCAATTGCTTGCAAGGCTTTACTTTATCACTTTATCAAGGTACATGTTATGGGCCTCATAACCTTTATTTACGTTCCACTTTCTAGTTTAAGTTATACATAATATAACACAACACGTTACAAGGCAATTCATCACAATAAAGATTCTATCCCAATAAGGAAAACACATCATCAATTCCTTAGAAGAACCCTATTCTGTATAATATAGAGTATAAAACTTTACTTTAAAAGAACTGCTAATAAAGATATATATTTAGTATGCATACCGCCCCAAAACGTTTAAAACATGTATAAAATAGGGGATCTAGAACTCACCTGAACTTGTCCAAATAGCTTAAATTCTAAGTCACTTAAGCTATAGTCTGGATACTCTAGCTGCACGAAAGTTAATGCACAAAAACATCATTTTCTTCATAGTTTCGCCCACAGTTTCGCTGGTAGTTTCGCTGCCAGTTTCGCTGGCAGTTTCGCTACCAGTTTCGCTGGGCAGCACTTCTGCTAGTTTCGCTAGACAGATTCACTGCCTTGAGCGCCCAACTTTCGTTGGAATTTCTTAGTTTCGCAGTGTCTATAGGTCAGCCTAAGTACTTAGCGAACTTATCAGCGAAACTGCAGTTTCGCTGTAGCGAAACTGTAGTTTCACTGTAGCGAAACTGTACTTTCGCTGGAACCCCTTTAGTTTCGCTGAATAAATTAACAGTTTCGCTGGTTAAAGGCTTAGTTTCGCTGGATCGGGGCCTAGTTTCGCTGGATGAACAGAAACTAAGAACCAGCCCGTTTTTAACCCAAAATCTTAACTCTTTACGTCCAAATCCTTGGTTTACCTTCCATGAAACCATTTCTATCATTTTTACACGTTTCATACGTAAAAACTTGACCTTTATATGTTTTTTTGAACTTTTCAAAACCCCAAAACCCTAGAATCCGGGTTTGATCTACAGAAGGTCTTAGAGGTCGATTCTTACCTTGTTTTGTTGCTCTTTCTTTAAGTTTTGATGCTCCAATCACCCAGCTCTTCAATCTTCCAACCTTTCAAGCTCCAAATCTTGAGTTCTTCCCACTTTCTCTCTCTACTTTCTCTCTCTACGAATTTGGTGGCTAGGGTTGGAAATGCTGAAGATGGAGCTGTTCATGCATTGTTTAAGGGCTGATTAGGGCCCTTAAACCCATCAAGCCTAGCCCATTAAGGCTAATTTTATCCATAGCCTACTAATTTACCCCTTTATTTCTTAAATTAACCCTTAAAAGCTCATTATTATTAAATGGCTTGTTTCGGGAAATTTCGAGGCGTTACAAGTCTCCCCCCTATTTAGGTTTCATCCTCGAAACCTGCCTCGTCGTTAAACAGATCGGGGTATTGGCGTCTCATTTCCTCCTCGGATTCCCAGGTGGCATCCGACCCCTTTCAATGTTTCCATTGCACCTTGACTTGCTTGACTACTTTATTTCTCAATTGTTTCTCCTTCCGGTCCAGTATAGCCACTGGTTGCTCTACATAGTTCAGCTTCTCGTCCACTTCGATGTCATCTAGAGGCACGACTGCCTCATCCGGTACTAAACATTTCCTTAAGTGTGACACATGAAAGGTAGGGTGAATCCCGCTTAGTCCTTCTGGAAGGTCTAGCCTGTAAGCTACATCCCCAACTCGTGCTAGTACCTTAAATGGTCCGATAAACCTGGGACTCAGTTTCCCCCTCTTCCTAAATCGGATAATCCCCTTCCATGGCGACACTTTTAACATTACCCTGTCACCCATACTAAATTCGATAGGTCTCCTTCTTCTGTCGGCGTACTTTTGTCTATCCTTTGCAGCCTTCATATACTCCTTGATTTTCTCCAACTTTTCCGTTGTGGCTTCCACGACTTCTAAGCTTCCTAACTCCTTCTGTCCGACATCACCCCAACAAATAGGAGTTCTGCGCCGTCGACCGTACAATAGCTCATATGGGGGCATCTTAATACTGGCGTGGTAGCTGTTGTTATAGGAGAACTCTGCTAGTGGCAGATGATCATCCCAATTACCGCCAAATTCGATGACGCATGCCCGAAGCATATCCTCCAGCGTCTGGATTGTTCTTTCCGATTGCCCATCCATCTGCGGGTCGTATGCGGTACTAACATGCAACCTCGCACCCATTTCTTCATGGAAATTTTTCCAGAACTTTAAGGTGAACCGCGTATCCCTATCTGAGACAATCGATACGGGCATACCATGTCGCGCCACAATTTCTCGGATAAATAGTTCAGCAAGCTTTTCTGAACTAATTGCTTCCTTGATTGGCAGGAAATGCGCACTCTTAGTCAGTCTATCAACTATCACCCATATCGCATCACGACCTTTTGTCGTGCGTGGTAACTTAGTGACGAAGTCCATGGTAACATGTTCCCACTTCCATTCTGGCACT
Source organism: Flaveria linearis (assembly GCA_024085815.1). NCBI lineage: Eukaryota > Viridiplantae > Streptophyta > Magnoliopsida > Asterales > Asteraceae > Flaveria > Flaveria linearis. The sequence continues at coordinate 80,029,502 of CM044007.1, read as the reverse complement.
TCTAACGGCTGGACATAACCATAAGGTCTTTGGTGCTCAGCCTTCACTTGTAGGCACGTGAGACATTTATTTACATACGCAACCACATCCCTCTTCATCCCAGGCCACCAATAATCTTTCTTCAAGTCGTGGTACATCTTATTTGCTCCTGGGTGTATTGAGTAGCGGGTTTTGTGCGCTTCATCCATAATCCTTTCTCGCAAGTCACCATGCCTCGGAATCCATATCCTGCCGTGGAAGGTCTTAACACCCAAGGTGTTCTCAACCAATTCATCTATTTTTCCCACCATCCTTTCCTTTTGATTTGTTGTTCTTTTAAAGCGTCCATTTGAGCTTCGTTTATCCTCCTCATAACATCTGGGGTCACCACTAGTTGGCACGCCTTCACCCGGATCGGTTCATATTCTTCCTTTCGGCTTAGGGCATCGGCTACCACATTCGCCTTACCCGGGTGATAATGGATTTCACAGTCGTAATCCTTTATCAACTCCAACCACCTCCTCTGTCTCATATTTAGGTCTTTCTGCTCAAAGAAATATTTAGACTTTTGTGGTCGGTAAATATGGCGCACTTAGTTCCATACAAATAATGTCTCCATATCTTCAATGCAAACACTACTGCGGCAAGTTCCAAATCATGAACCGGGTAATTAACCTCCGTGTCCTTTAGCTGTCTGGATGCGTAGGCTATAACCTTTCCTCTTTGCATCAACACACAGCCTAACCCGCAGTAAGAAGCATCGGAGTATACCGTTAGGTCTTCATCTCCCTCCGGTAGGGTTAGCACAGGAGCTTTGGTTAGTCTATCCTTCAACTCTTGAAACGCATCTTCTTGTTCCTTTCCCCAGTCGAACACCACGTTCTTCCTCGTTAACCTTGTTAATGGGGAAGCTATCTCCGAGAAATCTTTGATGAACCTTCTATAATAGCCAGCCAATCCCAAGAAACTACGGATTTCGGATGGCGTCTTTGGGGAATTCCATTGCGTAACTGCCTTGACTTTTGCTGGATCAACCATAACTCCCTTGGAATTTATAATGTGCCCTAAAAACTGTACCTCCCGTAGCCAGAAGGCACATTTAGAGAACTTCGCATACAGTCTCTCCCTTCATAAAGTTTCTAACACCTCCTTGATATGACAAGCGTGGTCTCCTTCGTTCTTTGAGTATATCAAAATATCGTCAATGAAGACTATCACTGATCGGTCCAACATCGGGCGACACACGCGATTCATTAAGTCCATGAAACTCGTAGTGGCCATAGCGCGTTCGGAAGGCCGTCTTTGGGATATCTTGCTCCCTTACCTTTAGTTGATGATATCCAGATCGGAGATCTATTCGGGAGAACCAGCTTGCCCCTTGCAATTGATCAAACAGATCATCTATCCAGGGTAGAGGGTATCGATTCTTTACGGTCAGCTTATTCAACTCCCTATAATCTATACACATCCTCATGCTGCCATCCTTCTTCTTTACAAACAACACAGGAGCGCCCCATGGAGAAATGTTGGGCCTAATGAATCCTTTGTCAAGGAGTTCTTGCAGTTGTGACATGAGCTCCTTCATCTCGGACGGAGCTAGGCGGTAGGGTGCTTTGGCAATGGGTTGGGCTCCTGACAGTAAGTCAATCTGAAACTCTATCTCTCTATCTGGTGGTACTCCGGGCAGATCCTCCGGGAATACGTCAGGAAAGTCCCGCACCACTGATACATCAGACAACTCTTTCGCTTTATCTTTAACATCCTTGACATACGCTAAATAAGCTCCGCACCCTCGCCTCATACATTTCTCCGCCTTGATCATGGAAATGATCCTTGGAACCTTACAATCGTTATCACCGTAGATCGTAACCAGACTACCATCTGGAGCCGTTAATCGGATCATCTTTTGTTCGCATACTATGTTAGCATCGTGAGCAGCTAACCAATCCATCCCTAGTACGACATCGAAACCTCCTAAGGGCATGGCAAACAATTGTGCGGGAAAGTAGTGACCTCCTAGTTTAATATGGCAATCCTCTATCACTCTGACTATTCTAATTGACTTACCATCGGCTATTTCTACTTCGAAGGCATCATCTATTTCCTTAGTTCGGGCATCTAGTGTAGCATAGAAGATACAGATACAAAACTCTTACTGGCACCACTATCAAATAATATGGAGGTACAGACATCATTGACAAGGAACGTACCTGACACTATGTCCGGGTCTTTCCTTGCTTCCTTCTTATTCATGGTGAAAGCCCTTGCCCTGACCTTGGACTTTCCATCATCCCCCTTGTCATTATCCCCGCTTGTTCCCGAGCCTCCCGGCTTGGCTTTCTTGCAATCACTGCTGCGGTGCCCCGACTCGTGGCAGTTGAAGCACTTGTCCACTTTCGGGCACTCTCTCGCCATGTGGCCAATTTTCCCACACCGGTAGCACCCAGGGCTACCCATTCGGCATTCTCCGGGATGCCTCCTCCCATACTTCCCACACTCCTTTACTTCTTCGGCCCCCTTCACAATTGCTTGTTTTGCATCCACTCTTGCTTTCTTGTTTCCCGGTTGGTAATTACCACTTCCATACCTCTTCCCATTATTATTCCACACTTTCCTCGTCTCACCCACTGTCACAGGCCTGCGGTGATTGTACAACCTTCCACTGAGGTCCACTGCTGACCTAAAAGTACTAGGTCGGGCAGTGACCATATCCCTACGAATGTCCGGAGGCAACCCTTGTATATACCTCTTGATCCTCTTGGATTCGGGAGTCACCAAGTCAGGCACCAGACGTGCCATTTCATTGAATTTTGTAGTGTACTCCTGGTGAGTCATATTTCCAGCGTCCAAACTCACAAACTCTTGCTCAATCTTGTCAAGCTCTCTTTCCGGGCAGTACTCCTCTATCACCAACCTCTTCATCTCCGGCCACTTCATCCTCTCAATAGCCTCTTCTCGTAAGACTCAGCAATGTTATCCCACCAACACAGTGCTGGATCCAAAAGGGAATGGGAAGCAAACTTCACCTTTTGGCTTTCCCGGTACTCGCTGATCTTCAGTACGGCCTCCATTTCCCTGATCCAACGCTGAGCAGTAGCAGCGTTACCAGTGCCATCAAACGTTGGGGGCTTACACCTCTGAAAATCCCCGTAGCTGCACCCCTTCGCCCTCTCTTCCATCTCGAAACCGTCATGGTTACCCAGACGATCTTCCTCATCGCTCAACTCCTCAGTCTTGACCACTCCTTTCTTATCAACCTTTTCTGAAGCCGTACTCTTCTTACTGTCGCCCTTAACCTGCTCCACAAATTCCGCAAGCAGAGCGGGCATCACTCCAGACAGGACCTGGTGCACCTCTTGGGCAATAGCTTCCTTTACTGTTTCCTTCAGTTTTGCTTGGTCAGTGGTAGGCCCCTCGGCTCCCGTTTCTAACTCAACCTCCTCCTCCTTAACCGGTTCCTCAACCGGCTTTCTGGTTGACCTTTTTGTTGGCTTCACAGTTGCACTTGCAGTTTCCTTTGCCTTAGTCGGGGGCCTTCCCCTAGTGCTTCTCCGGGTGACCATGGTTGGAACTACTTTCTTTGGTGCCATTCTTTCTACTTCCTATAAGATTCAGAATGTTAATATGGTCTTTCAAGGCAAGTTCAGTTCACGACAAGTTTTGTAAATTTTTAATAACAGTGGCCAGTTGTGATTAACTACTTACAGAACTTCTCGTTCCATAAACTTTCCTATCCCGAACCACACTAACACTAGAACCTACTATACTTATTCTATGCACGTATAAGTCACATAAATTCAGATAGGCGTCACAGATAACATTATTCTACTCTACCTCGGTTCTAACTTAAATAAGGAGGCACTACCCACTAGAATAATACCTATAGCATATTTTGTTACCTCTTGGCATGGAACTTCTTGGACTGGCATCCTTGACACTTGGTCCCATTATCTGTTTAAGTTTAGGTTTATAAAATGATTTTCCCAAATCTCTTAAACATTGGCTCTGATACCAACTTGTAAGGCCCACCTTTCTCAGGGAAGCCTCACAGTTGGTCATTCACAGCAAAACATCGATTTAAAGCAATCATTTACTCATATATGTATAAATGTATATTGCAGCGGAAAATACTGTGATTTCAATTCATTACAAATAAAATGTAAACATTGTCTTTAATCTTTAAAACTATTTAAAAGTCCTCTTAAGCTTTTCTTCATCAGGGATACCAGTCTTCTAATGCCAAGAAACTTTAGTCCCATGCTTCTATCCCATAGCTCTAACTCTCACCTGTCAACTGATATGCATACAAAAGTCAGCTTCGCTGAGTGAATTCTAGGTTTACTTTGCTAAATAACTTTTGTAAAAGGTATTAGCTTCATCAGTTGAAAATAATCATTGTCTATCAAAATATCGATACACATAGGCTATCACTTTATCAATACTTTATCATTTCTTGTTATTTATTACTCTTCTTTATCCGTCAATTCTCTGTCACTATCGGTGTCTAGGCTCGCCTAGGACTTTACCGACACGCTAATTAAGGACTTACTATCATACCCGATCAGGCCATTATTGTCATGCCAATTCAGGACTTACTGACCTGCCTGTTCGAGCATACTTTATCACTTTATCACTGGTGAGGGTACAACGAATGCAACCCTCCTTTATCAATTGCTTGCAAGGCTTTACTTTATCACTTTATCAAGGTACATGTTATGGGCCTCATAACCTTTATTTACGTTCCACTTTCTAGTTTAAGTTATACATAATATAACACAACACGTTACAAGGCAATTCATCACTATAAAGATTCTATCCCAATAAGGAAAACACATCATCAATTCCTTAGAAGAACCCTATTCTGTATAATATAGAGTATAAAACTTTACTTTAAAAGAACTGTTAATAAAGATATATATTTAGTATGCACACCGCCCCAAAACGTTTAAAACATGTATAAAATAGGGGATCTAGAACTCACCTGAACTTGTCCAAATAGCTTAAATTCTAAGTCACTTAAGCTATAGTCTGGATACTCTAGCTGCACGAAAGTTAATGCACAAAAACATCATTTTCTTCATAGTTTCGCCCACAGTTTCGCTGGTAGTTTCGCTGCCAGTTTCGCTGCCAGTTTCGCTGGGTAGCATTTCTGCTAGTTTCGCTAGACAGATTCGCTGCCTTGAGCGCCCAACTTTCGTTGGAATTTCTTAGTTTCGCAGTGTCTATAGGTCAGCCTAAGTACTTAGCGAACTTATCAGCGAAACTGTAGTTTCGCTGGAACCCCTTTAGTTTCGCTGAATAAATTAACAGTTTCGCTGGTTAAAGGCTTAGTTTCGCTGGATCGGGGCCTAGTTTCGCTGGATGAACAGAAACTAAGAACCAACCCGTTTTTAACCCAAAATCTTAACTCTTTACGTCCAAATCCTTGGTTTACCTTCCATGAAACCATTTCTATCATTTTTACACGTTTCATACGTAAAAACTTGACCTTTATGTGTTTCTTTGAACTTTTCAAAACCCCAAAACCCTAGAATCCGGGTTTGATCTACAGAAGGTCTTAGAGGTCGATTCTTACCTTGTTTTGTTGCTCTTTCCTTAAGTTTTGATGCTCCAATCACCCAGCTCTTCAATCTTCCAACCTTTCAAGCTCCAAATCTTGAGTTCTTCCTACTTTCTCTCTCTACTTTCTCTCTTTACGAATTTGGTGGCTAGGGTTGGAAATGCTGAAGATGGAGCTGTTCATGCATTGTTTAAGGGCTGATTAGGGCCCTTAAACCCATCAAGCCTAGCCCATTAAGGCTAATTTTATCCATAGCCTACTAATTTACCCCTTTATTTCTTAAATTAACCCTTAAAATCCCATTATTATTAAATGGCTTGTTTCGATAAATTTCAAGGCGTTATAGAAGTCCAGAAGGAGAATACGGCTGCTGGGATTTGGGCAAAACTTGAGTCATTGTATATGACTAAGTCATTGGCCAATCGGTTGTTCTTGAAGCAGAGGCTATACACCTTCAAAATGGAGGCAGGGAAGTCAATTGAAGATCATGTTGATAATTTCAACAAAATTATCATGGATCTTGAGAATATTGACATCAAGATTGGTGATGAGGATCAGGCAATCATTTTGTTGTCCTCTTTGCCAAGTTCTTATAAGCATTTCATAGATACATTGCTCTATGGCAGAGAGACATTGACAATGGAGGAGGTGACTGCATCTCTTAACTCTAAGGAGTTAAAGAAGAAGTTTGAAGCCAAAGAAGATGGTGGAGAAGGTCTGTTTGTTAGAGGCAGGTCAGAACAACGGAATTTTAAAGGCAAGAGTCATTCCAGGTCCAAGTCCAAGTACCGGAGGAAGTGCTTTGTGTGTGGATCTGATAAACACATTAAAAAGGACTGCCCTGAGTTCAAGAAAAGAAGGGGTGAGTCTAGTGGCAGCAAAGGTCATTCTGATCAGTGCAGTCATAATGCACAGGAAGATGGGCTTGATGGGTATGATAGTACTGATGTTCTCATTGTTACAAGTCAAGAAGCTGAAGAACAAGAGTCTAAAGGAAAGTGGGTTATGGACTCTGGGTGTTCTTTTCACATGACTCCTGTTAGGGATTCTTCAAGGAATTGAAGGTTGTTAAACTTGGTAAAGTCAAGTTAGGTGATGATAGGCCTTGTGAGATAGCAGGTCAAGGTACACTGACATTCCGGGTGAGGAGTGGCATGGAGATTGACTTACACAATGTAAGGTATGTCCCTAATCTGAAGAGGAGTTTGCTTTCTTTGGGTACTTTTAAGAAGGCAGGTTATGTGGTTAGCCTTAGTAATGGCAAGGCTAAAGTAGTGAAGGGCTCAATGGTGATGTTGTCTGCGAATAGGGCAGACAATAATACATACATTCTAGACGGTGAAGTCTTGATGAATGGGTCAGCATCTTTGGTGACTGAAGAAGGTGTTGATAATAGTGCTGTGATATGGCATAGGAGGATGGGCCATATTAGTAGTCAAGGACTGGTTGAGCTGAATAAGTAGGAGGTTCTTGGAAGCCTCAAGAATACTGATTTTGGTTTCTGTGAGAGCTGTGTGCTGGGTAACCACAAGAGGGTCAAATTCCCAAGTAGTACTCATACCACAGGTGGTATTTTGGAGTATGTTCACTCTGATCTGTGGGGGCCAGCAAGGACTGAATCCTTGGGAGGTGCCAGATATTTCCTGTCCATCATTGATTATTTCTCAAGAAGAGTTTGGATTTATGTCTTGAAAGGCAAGTATGAAGCTTTTGAGAAGTTCAAGAAGTGAAAGGAGTTGGTTGAAACTCAAACAGGAAAGAGAGTGAAGAAACTTAGGATAGATAATGGTCTTGAGTTTTGCAATCATGAGTTCAACATGTTTTGCAAGAAGGTAGGTTTGGCAAGACACTTAACTGTGCCTGGAACACCCCAGCAGAATGGTTTGGTGGAAAGGATGAACAGAACCATTCTGGATAAAGTGAGGTGTATGCTGGAGTGTTCAGGATTGCCTAAGAGGTTTTGGGCAGAGGCTGCTTCTACAGCAATGTACCTAATCAACAGGTCACCCTCAATAGCTTTGATGATGAAAACTCCAATGGAGGTATGGTCTGGGAAGAAGCAAGACTATAGTATGCTGAGAGTTTTTGGGTCTGTAGCATATGCACATGTGAGTCAGGGTAAGTTAGATCCTAGAGCAGTTAAGTGTGTGTTTCTGGGTTACCCTGAGGGAGTGAAAGGCTATAGACTTTGGAGGTTAGATGGCTCAGGATCGAGGATCATGGTGAGTAGAAATGTTAAGTTCAGGGAGGATGTTATGTATAAGGATGTTTCTTCCGAAGGTACTTTGGGTACTTCTTCTGAAGGTACTCATAGTGCTGGTGCTGCTTCCGAAGGTAATCAGAGGGAAACTTCCGAAGGTAGTCATGGTATATCAGGGAAAGTGTTCATATTGAGGTGGAGTCTGCTCCTGAAAGCTATGCTGAGGTAGGACATGGACATTCATCTCAATATGGGTATGCATCTAGCTCTGGCATGAACTACAGTTTGGCAAGGGATAGGCCAAGGAGGAACATCATTCCACCTGTGAGGTTTAGACAGGATGATAACATTTCAGCAGTGGATTTTGTGGCTGCAGAAGAAGAGTGTATTTTTGAGCCATTGACCTATGAGGAGGTTGTGATGTCAAAACAAGCTGGGAATTGGAAGAAGGCATTGGATGATGAGATGAATTCATTGCATACCAATGGAACTTGGGTGTTGACTGATAAACCTAAGGATCAGAAGCTTGTATCATGTAAGTGGTTGTATAAGTTGAAAGAAGGTATTCCAGGGGGTGAAGGTCCTAGGTATAAAGCAAGGTTGGTTGCTAAGGGATTTACCCAGAAGGCTGGAGTTGATTATAATGAGATTTTTTCACCAGTGGTGAAGCATACTTCTATAAAAGTGCTGTTGTCATTAGTAGCATCTTTTGATCTGGAGTTAGAGCAAATGGATGTGAAGACTGCTTTTCTGCATGGTAATTTGGAGGAGCAGATTTATATGGCACAGCCTAAAGGGTATGAGGTAGCTGGTCATGAGGACAAGGTTTGCTTGTTGAAGAGGTCTCTTTATGGTTTAAAGCAATCACCAAGACAGTGGTACAAGAGATTTGATGATCATATGTTAAGCATTGGGTTTAACAGGAGCTTGTATGATAGTTGTGTCTATCATAGAGAATATAACAAAGGTTCTTTTGTCTTCCTGTTATTATATGTTGATGATATGTTGATAGCTTGTAAAGACAAGGTTGAGATTAACAAGACAAAGGAGTTGTTAATGTTTGAATTTGATATGAAGGAGTTAGGAAAAGCTCGAAAGATTTTGGGTATGGAGATTACTAGAGACAGGAAGAACAGATGGTTAAAGTTGTCTCAGGGTGGTTATATTCAGAAGATTCTGAGGAATTATGGCATGGTAGATGCTAAGCCGGTTGTTACTCCATTAGCTTCTCATTTAAATTGTCTAAGGGAGATGGTCCTAGGAGTGATGATGAACTGAAGTACATGGAGCAGGTGCCTTATGCAAATGTGGTTGGTAGCCTGATGTACTTGATGGTCTGTACTAGGCCAGATTTAGCTCATGCAGTTAGTATGGTGAGCAGGTATTTGGCATCTACTGGGAAAATGCATTGGAATGCAGTAAAGTGGATTTTGAGGTATTTGAAAGGTACTCAAAATGATGGTTTAATATTCTGTCAGAATGGTGCTGAAGTGAGCAAGGTGCTTACTGGTTTTGTTGATTCAGACTATGCAAAGGATCCTGATTCAGGTAGATCCATTACAGGATATTGTTTCATGGTTCTAGGAAATGTGGTGAGCTGGAAATCACAATTGCAGCATGTTGTTGCTTTGTCTACAACCGAGGCAGAGTTTATATCATTGACAGAAGGGATAAAGGAAGCCATTTGGCTTAAAGGCTTTGTCAAAGATTTAGGAGTGGAGATTGAAGCTGCTAAGGTTTGGTGTGATAATGCTGGAGCAGTTCAATTAGCTAAGAACAGTGTGTTTCACGAGAGAACCAAGCACATCAATGTTAAGTTGTATTTTACCAGAGATGTGATTTGTTCTAAGGAGGTGGAGGTTAGTTGGGTTGATACTGATTCTAATCCAGCAGATATGTTGACAAAGACTTTACCGGGAGCAAAGTTTAGTTTTTGTGTGGATTATTTGAAGATTGGTTGAACTTAAATCAATACTTAGGTGGAGATTGTTGAGAATAAAGTCTTGGTTTAAGTTGGGGGACTAATAATGACAACTCCTTATAGTTGTCTATTCAATTGTATGTCTTATTATAGATAAGGGGCTGATTGTGTATACTTCTTAATCGTTAGTTAAGAAGTAGTTAATCGGTGAGGTATAAATAGTTGATTAGTGGTAATCGTTTGGTAATGGACTTGAACCGATTGAGACTTGTAATCTTTGTAACTCGATTACTTTCTCTGATAATGATTGATTCATTTTTGTTCTTCAATTATATTCTTTCATTCTTGTGAATCGATTGGTGATTTCGTAACAAACTTATTATGTATGTAACATTTTGATTACACTTTTCCTTCATATTACAAATAAAAAACTTAACTGTGAATTTCATATACTTCATATCATGACAAACAATAATTATAAAACTGTCAGAAATATATAAAATAAAAGCCAAAGTAATTAAAACACTAAATACACGATCAAAACTTGATATATGGTGGCCTTTACAAGACACATCACATCGGCTACATTGTGTCCAAAAACACTCGAAATTTATGTACGATTGCATATTTTAGTGGTGTAGATCGAGTATCTGTCATTTTTCATCCATAGACAAAATTAAATTGTTCCTAACAAACCTCCAATTTTCTTTTGTCGTTATGAACTCGCGAAACACGTTACTAGGAATATGAATTGATGTATTTGGTTTGAAATTATTTTCTCTATATGCCATGACTGAAAATCATATATCTTTAAGCAGAGATATTACAATAAAAAAGCTAATTATATTGTTAACGAACAATTAAAAGAAAAAACTAACTCATTCTATTACTTATTAATCGCAAATGTCGGTGGGGATTTTGGTTTTCTTTTTTTTTCTCTTTTTCTTTTTTCTTTCTCCTTATGTTTGTATATGTTTTTATAGGTTTGTTTCGGGTGTGGGTTTGAGTTTGGGGTTGAACCGGCCGGTTCGTGCGGTCGACCGGCCCAACCGGAACTGGCGAACCGGGTTGAACCGGTTTTTTGATTTTTTTTTACCGGGAACCGGTGAGGATGCCGGTTCGGTTCGGTGGTTTTGGGCCGTTTTCGGTTGAACCGGCCGTTTGTGCGGTCGACCGGCCCGACCGGAACCGGCGAACCGGGTTGAACCGGTTTTTTGATAATTTTTTTTTTATTTTAATGGGTCCGACCAGTTCGACCGGGAACCGGTGAGGATACCGGTTCGGTTCGGTGGTTTTGGGCCGTTTTTCGGTTGAACCGGCCGGTTCGTGCGGTCGATCGGCCCGACCGGAACCGGCGAACCGGGTTGAACCGGTTTTTTGAAATTTTTTTTATTTTAATAGAAAAATATTATTCGATATGGATTAAGGAACACCGGTTCGTTAATTTGGACAATCTTGGGTTTACTTGAATGGTAAGTATTTTGGATGTTGTTTTGGATTAAGGAACACCGGTTCGTTAATATTATTGGCGAACCACTATTTGATTTATGGTTGTTTAAACTTTGGATGTTGTATTTTGTTTTGGTTTATGGTTATTTAAACTTGGGTTGTTGTATTTTGCTAAATTGGACTATGTTTACTTGAATGGTATGTGTTTGTAGTTTTATAAATATTTGGAATTTTTTTATATTTTTTTAAATATTTATGACGTCATCCGGTTCGTATTCCTGTCCGACCGGTCCGACCAGTGAACCTCTAGGCCGTCCGGTTCGCTTTCCGGTCCGGTTTTGAAAACATTGTGTGTTTTTATAGGTTTGTTTTGTGGGTTTGAGGTTTGGGGGTGGGGTTTTTCTTGTGAGTTTTTTGGTTTCTTCACACATCTTTTTGATGTGTGTTTTGATTACGTTCATTTATAGTATTCGTTGGCGTTGTCTTTCTCCGGGTTCCTACTTTCTTTCTTTCGTTATCGATACCCTGTTAAGGTTTGGGTTTTCCTTTTGTTTGCTTTTTTGGGGCTTTGATTTTCGTCAGTTTTTCTATATAGGACTGTGTCGCGCTTTGATTTTCGTCTATTTTGTTTATGGTGTTGGGCTTTGATTTACTTTTGGGTTCTGAATGTTCTTTTGTGTTATGAATTTGGGGTTTTGGTGTGTTTTACCTTGTGTATTTTGCTGATTTTATGGTTTCAAACCTTCATTTTGATTTTGATTTAGGGTTACGTTAAAACTCACATAGCCGCGGCAAGGCGCGGGCCCCAAACCTAGTTAATAATAATGCTAAAATGTTTATCCTAATAAATTTAACATATCATTAAGGGTAAAATAGTAAATCAATAAGTTTATTTTAGTTAAATATACAATATGTAATATATATGTTTTAGGAAAAATAGTAAATCGATAAGTTTATTTTAGTTAAATATACAAATATGTAATATATATATTTTAGGAAGGATAAATCTGTAATTAGAATTTTAACTTAAGGAAATATGTAATAAAAGATCTTAATAAGGGGAAATATGTAAATGCTCCTATAAAAAAGTAGCACTTCAATACAACTGTGCTATTATACAATTTAGACTGAAATTGACTATTTGTCCCTCGATCTGTTAGAGTTGTTCCAGAGATGTCTGCGATTGAGTAAATAGCTTTACGAACGAATGGATTGGATCGACTAAGCTAATTATAATGTTAACAAACAAATTAAAAGATAAAACTAACTCACTAATAATAATGCTAAAATGTTTATCCTAATTAATTTAACATAAAATCTAATATGAATGATATATTTCATAATAATAAATATAAAAGAAAAAAATGGACCCTCACAAAAATGTCTAGAAGTAGTGACAACAGAACAAATAGACCACCTAAGGAGAAAATATGCAGGGGCGAAGCTTGGGGGGGGGGGGCCGCCGCCCCACCTATTTTTTCGTCCGTAGTGTTAAATTTTAGCCCGATAGTGTAAATTTTTGGCCCGGTAGTGTAAATTTTTATATAAATATCGAGTTCGCCCCTCCTGAAAAAAAAAATCATTTCGCCCCCGCCCCCCTACAAAGTTGGTTAAGCTCCGCCATTGCAAATATGCAACCCATATGATGTTATGTTCTAGTGTCTGATCATTATTAAACTTTGAACGATTGCTTAAGAGTTCGTCGGCTGGCTTACTAGTTGTGACACAAGGACGCTAGCTAGTTCGACGTTTAGACAACTAGACTACTTAAAATAATTTTATACTCAGTTAACTCGAAGGTGATGATCCGCTTTTTGATGTTTCGATCTCTTTATTTGTTTGGACTACAATTAATGTTTCATCAAGTTTTGTGAATCTTAGGCATGATTCTTGGCTGGTTGCGTAGAACGGTAGAATATTAACGTGCATTCTTAGTAGTGTAAATATAAAAGACATAATTATCTTTGCAAATGGTTTCGTATTCTATTAATTTCAGACGAAATCTAAATTATACATTAAAATATACGGAAAAAAATATCTAATATAATCAAGTTTCCAAAGTTTTTCACAAAGTCATACAAGGTTTCTATTGGTCCGTTTAAAGTATTCCAATCTTAGCAATATTTTTAAAAAATATTTATTTAAAAAAAACAATTGAGACTAGTAAAACATATATGAATCTTGCTGATTACCAACGAGCAAATTTGTTTAATAGATGATGGTAGAAATAAAAGTTTACTAAATAATTACCATGTTTCACAATTGTTAAACTGGAAAATAAAAAAACCACCACTAAATAGTAACCTAGATTTATATATGTTTCATTTGTCGTATTTAATTTTTATATTACATTACTACACGTAATGAAAATTAAATAATTTAATAGGAAAAACGGTTTTAATTAACTGAAACACTTTCGTTCTCGCTTAGATCAAAATTATTGTTTTCTTTAATTTATTAATATAATATTGTGATTGAATGATTTCCAACGTACGTTAGTGTTTACACTACAAGAAATAAGCTATTTTGCGGCGACATAGTTCGTCGCAAAAAGTACCACTTATCGTCGCGAAATACATTTGGCGATGAAAATTTCGTCGCTATTCATTCGCCGTAATAAAGTGGTCGCAAAAAACTTTTTACGACGAAATAGTATGTGGGGTCCACATCATTTAAAAAGAGGATATTCGTAAAAAAATATTTTGCGACGAAACCTTTTGCGACGAAAGTGATGTTTTTTGCGGCGCAAAGTCGCCGCAAAGTTTATGGTCAAATTCTTTTTTGCGACGAAAATTTACATTTGCTAAAATGTTTTTTGCGACGATATAAACTTTCTAAGTTAAACATCCATGTTTTCATAACCATATAAACTTGCTAATCATAATTTCAAACAATAATATATTATAAATTAACATAAAATTAACATACCAAATACATACATTCTTAATACAAACATACACATATATTATTTCATCTCAACTAAATATCCATTTTTTCATAACCATAAAACTTGCTAAACCTAATTTCAAACAATGAATACATATTAACACATAATTAACATTCCAAATACATACATTCTTTCATAACACATCCATGTTTTCATAACAATATAAACTTCAAAACCCCAAATAACTACAAATTTATACAAAATTAACACACTAAATACATACGTTCTTAAATACATACATACACACATAATACTTCATCTCAACTAACTTAAACATCCATGTTCATAACCATATAAACTACAAATTAGGTAAAATGGACACAAAATCCTTAATTTTAAAATATTAACTACAAAGTAATATAAAATTAGACAAAATTGAGGTTATTACTTGAAATCAGAAGTGGTGGTGGTGGTTATGGTGCAAAGGAGGCGGCGACGGAGGTGGAACAGCGGCGGTGACACGTGAAGTAGCGACGGAGATGGAGCAATGACTGTGGAGCCTTGTGACGGGAGAGTAGCGACGGAGGTGGGGGTGTGGTGTGGGGTGCGACAGGGCCGACGGGGCCGACGGTGGAGGGGGCCGACGGTGGAGGGGGCCGACGGTGGAGGGAGCCGACGGTGGTGGTGGTATGCAGTGCCGCAGTGGGGGTGTGGGGTGGGGTGCGCAGTGGGGTTGTGGTGTGGTGTTTTGTAAATGCTGAAAATCTGAACTGATCCCGACTTATATGTGGGGTTGTTTTTGCGGCGATATGTCGCCGCAAAAAAACAATTGCGACGAAACTCATTAATTATTTATATATTATAAAATTTAATAGTTTATTATCATTTATTGCGACGAAAAGTCACCGCAAATGATTAAGCGGGATTTTTCCCGCCCTTAAAAAGGTTTTCGTGATATTAAAAAAAAAAATTAATTTTTATTTTATTGCGACGAAAAATCGCCGCAAAAAAGTTCTTGCCTTTAAAAGTCAAAAAAGTTATTTTTTTTGTCGTTTTGTGACTCTTTTGCGACGACACACATGTCGCCGCAAATGAAATGATCGAAAAAAACATTTTTCTTCTAGTGTAACGATTCCTACACATTGCCGATGAAGACCATAATTCAACTACTTTAACTCTAGTGCTACACATATGCTGATCGTGAGGTCAATATCAATAATATCATAGCAAATTACCAAATTGCCCAGATGTAATAACCTCTGATTCCGCAAGCCACTTACTATAAATACATGTGAACTGCTGGTTATCTACATAAACTAAGTGATTAGTGAACTCATAACAAAACATGTTCACTTTTTCTCAATTCATGCCATTTTTATGCCTTCTGCTTTTTATTATAACCTTCACTTACAATATAAGAAAAAGAAGTAACACAAACAACAAAAGTCTCAAACTCAAAGCCCCTGAGCCATCTGGCGCATTGCCTTTCATAGGCCACCTTCATTTCCTAAGGGGTCATGCTCCTATAGCAAGGATACTTGCAAAGATCAGCGATGACTACGGGCCGGTGTACTCGCTACGGCTTGGTGGTCGAAAAGCACTAGTTGTGAGCAGTTGGAACATGGTTAAGGAGTGTTTCACCACAAATGATAGAAACTTTGCCACTAGACCGAAGATGGCGATCAGCCGGCACATGGTGTATGACTATGCTGGTTTTGCACTCGCGCCATATGGACCGTATTGGCGCGAGATCAGAAAGATGGTCACTTCTGAGCTTTTTACAAACCAGCGTGTTGAACAGTTCAAGAACGTTCGGGAATCAGAGGTGGAAAGCTCTATTCGTGAGCTCTCTTTGTTGTCCATGAAGAGTACGGACGGATCATCGGTTGTGGAGATGAACAAGTGGTTTGAGCACATAACGTTTAATATAATTATAAGGGTGTTAGCAGGGAAAAGATTTAGCAATGGTTGTGATGATCATGAAGCTGGTAATAATGAAGATTCACATGTGACAGATGCTATAAAGAGAGGGTTGTATGTTAGTGGTGTTTTTGTTGTGTCTGATATCTTTCCATATTTGGAATGGATGGACATTGGGGGGCATGTGAAAGCTATGAAGCAAGTGGCTAAAGATGTCGATAGCGTCGTGGGAAAGTGGCTTGATGAACATATCGCGAAGAGGAAAGAGCACGATAGCCATGAAAACGCCGATTTCATGGATTTGATGTTGTCTACCCTGCCAAAAGATGTTGACATGTCAGGCCATGGACGTGACACCATCATCAAGGCAACAACAATGGTTAGTTACTTGGTTATATTATATTGCATCTGTTTTGTTGTATTTGCAATATGTCCATTGAACTTTAACTATGTACAATGTATAATGTTTGTAGATACTTATGTTGACCGGTTCTGAAAGCACTGCTTTGACAATGACATGGACGCTTTCGCTGTTACTAAACCACCCTCATGTCCTTAAAGCAACACAAAACGAGCTTGACATCCACGTGGGACGGAAGAAATGGGTGGAAGAGTCGGATATCACAAAACTTGTGTATCTACAAGCCATAGTGAAAGAAGCACTCAGATTGTACCCACCAGGTCCCTTGGCGGGACCTCATGAGGCCATCGAGGATTGCTACATTGGGGGCTATCATGTCCCCAAAGGGACTCGCCTGATCGTGAATGTGTGGAAGCTACATCGCGATCCACAAGTGTGGTTGGATCCTCATGAGTTCCGACCAGAGAGGTTCCTTGAGGAGCACTCTAAGATAAATTATCACGGTCAGAATTTTGAATACATTCCATTCAGTAGTGGAAGGAGAATGTGCCCCGCAACAATGTTTGCTTGGCATGTGCTTCACTTGACACTTGCTCGGTTACTACAAGGGTTCGACTTATCAACCCCAATGGGGAAGCCTGTGGATATGAGTGAGGGGTTAGGAATCGCCTTGCCGAAGGTGAAACCACTTGAAGTTAACGTCACCCCACGCCTTTCTCCGGAGCTCTATCAGACAAACTAAAGCATTAAGGATCATAAACTTTCATACATGATAATAAATAAGATCATAGCAAGTTATTCTGCTATGTTGTATTCAATTCTTAATAATAATTGTTGAAAGTTGGATTCTAATGCACTTCTAAACTTGGGTAAAGCCTATGTATAGGATTTGAGAGCAGTCTCTCCTCGTAGTATCGATGTAAGATCTGTTATCATTTTACTATAATTACAATATTACTGGGTATGTTTATTTGTATCAATTTTGGGCACACATGTTAGAAATTATATCGGAAAACTTAACCAAAACTTGGTAATTATTGTAGGAATGCTGCAACATGACTCTTTCTATTTTATTAATCGTATACAGATAAAACTACAAGACTCTTAATCATACTTGATCAACCACACTCCTATGTATACATAAAACTTCTAAGCCGCTATGAGTCACTGTTCAACACAAATTGGACCACTATTTATTACACATTTATTATTGCATAAGCTTAATATCTATTAGTCTTTCATATTCCCGGTTGGTATGCTTATATACATCATACTTTTGTAATCGTTAAAATATCAAGAAACGAAATATAAAGTGTTAAAAAATTGTGCATACTTTCTGATTTTATGGTATCAATGCCTCTTGGCTCAATACAACTCTTACGTACAAAATGGTAGGCCTAGAAAAAAGGCAAGCTCTCCGGTACGACCTCAACAAGACACCAACAATTCATTTGAGTAAAATATGCAATCAAGAGATATGACTTATGGATAAGGTTTGGGGGGTAATTTGCTTCTCTTTATCAAATTGTGTGTTAAATAGTTAAAATATTTAATATTCAAACATAAGAATAATAATCATCGATTCATGATGATTACAAATTATAAAGATAAAGTTCAATACCAACACAATTTTTTTTTAGTTTTGTTGTCAAATGCGAGATTTGTAAATCAACACAAGACAAGTAGATCGACACACCTAACAATGGGTTTGAAAAACCTCGTTTACAGTAAGCGCAAATCTGATTTAAAATACGTTTACTACATATTTTGATAGATGAAGCATTAACACGCATATACATACTATTTGATAAATAACACATGTCACGGTACGGTCCGGTCAGGTTTCAAACAGTCGGTTTCTACATAAACCGCAAACCAAACTATTCGTAACGGTTTAAAAGACCAACCAAATATTAAGAAAACCGATTGTAAAACCAAATCGATGATTGATTTAGGCGGTTACAAGGTTTCAACCGAATTTTAACACCGCTACTTGGTAAATAACGTACCCACGACTCGTAATTTGATTTCAACCATATATAAACATTAATGATCCCATAATGTAATTTAATATTAACCTTCTGTGAAGCCTCAACAATTTATAAAAATATTGAAATTTGTTCTTTGGGATATGTGGATAATCCATAATTCAAACCTGAGGTACCATTTGTTTTTTCTTCTTATTACTTTCTGTTTGCAAATTATTAATATTTATCTATCAATTTACTTTTGTTAAATCTCGATGCTTTATACTTATTTAGTTTATAGATTGTTAAATTTATTTTGAATTAAATTGATCATTAACGATATGACAGTATGATTATAGTACAGTTTCTATTCATTTTTAATGTTGAATTATATTAAAATTTTAATCCATCTTGTCTCGCACTCATCCTGACCTGAACCTATCTTGACTCAAATCCATCCTGACTTTTTTCTAATCAACTCATTCTGACATTTAAACTCATCTTAACCTAAACCTATTCTGACCCGACAATCAACTCAATCTAACCCACCCATTTTGTCACCTTACTAAAACCCATGGGCTTGTTATCATTCATTAATCAGAGCATTTAACCACTAGAATATTCACTCCACACCCCGTTTGTACTTAACATTGAATGTTCTGATAACCCACTAACATTTGCCCAGTTACAAGCTGTGACAACTTAAAAAAATAGGGTTAGACGATTTTATATCTTAAAGAAAATTTTACGTATGCATGTTTGCATGCATGTATATATATATATATAGAATTTACGTACGCACGCATGTATATATGTATATTTAATAACCATTATCAAATATATATATATATATATATATATATATATATATATATATATATATATGTATATATATATATATGAATGGTACATGAATACATTTTACATAAGCATATGTGAATATATTATTATGACATGTATGTATATTTTGTGTACATTATACGAATGTAAGTTTATGTGTATGAAATCTTGGATGCATGAACACGTTTAAAGCATACGATTGAGTCTTGCAACTAACCATATTACTATATATGTGTGTTTTAGGCAAGCATGCTTGCATGCATGCGAAGGTTTACGTGTGCATGTATAGTTACCAAATGATAAATTGCCAAATACATCTCAAGCCTTTCAATGATCACAATGTACCATGATATTACTCAACCAAAATACCTTGATACAAAAGGAACTTAACATCAACACAAAACAAATCAAACCTTAAACACTTAAACCTTGACATAACCATAACCGAATCTTAAACCCGATCCATTAAACAAACCAAACCGAACCCAACCATCCTCACACCTCTCGGTTTTAGCTTGAAACTTGCCACCTTGCACATCTTGTTATTCGACACCTTGCATATCTTGTTGGTCGACACCTAGCACCAAAGGGCCTCCAAGAACTTGCCACCTAGCCATCTATAGACTAACTAATCAAAGCTACAAAATTTCCTAGTCACTACCCTATGAACCTAGAGTAATCATGACTAAACACCATCTCTTAGTATATATACTAGCTCTCGCCTGAAGAGGGGAAGCCACATATCCATCGATTACCATCTCAAAGTCTCTCTCAATCTCTCTTTTGTTTCCCTCGGGTTCGACCTTCATCACCACCATCACCTCCCGTAACCAGCACCACCATCACCATTCATGACCATCATCACCTCCACCCTCCCTTCATCCCTCGGACAACACAAGTACAACACATCACAACCGACCTCCACCACCTTTGTTCCCTCTCTATCTCTCGGTTACTAAGAACATCACCACTATCGATCACAGCCCATACAAACCACATCACCAACTCTGCTTTCTCTCGGTTTCAAAACATCAAGTCGTTCGGTTCCCACAAAGCAAGCAACAATATCACCAAGCTTCTTTCCAAGGTTATAGCCTTTAACTATTTTATAATTTAACTACTAAATTATATGTGTTTGATAAACACATATAAAAACAACCCTCGTGATATAATAAAAAGTTTTTTTTATTAAAAACCTTACTAACTTATGTTATTCTGATCAAATCTATAAGAAAAGATGTAACAAAGTCTAAAAACTTAATAAAGTTATCAAAGGGTTGAAAATCTACATACAAATTTATTAAAAATACGGGATGATATGCAATTAACTTTGATTGTGGTAATAAACATTGGAAACTTTTAGAAAAATATTGACTTACCATTCTGTAAATTTTAGTAAAAATATAATAAGTAAAATAATTTATACAAATTTTTTAAATAAAGAAAATACTCAAAAATACAAAAATTCGGGAAAATTATAGAAAAATCACAGAATGACTCTTTTGAGATATAAAATCTCCAAGAATTATTTTGTATTTGTTTTCATTATTATGATTGAAAAATGAATTTTTAGGTGATCTGTAAAAGAAAAATCAAAAGAAATACTTAATCACTACCATAAATCATGAAAAATTCAATGAATCCATTTTAAATTAAATTCAACAGATGGTGTAAATTTCATAATTTTAGAGTTATATAGATATTTTTAATGAATTTTTGGAATATTGTAAGATTTACAGAAAGAAATCTGTTATGAATTAGACATCAGGAAATTTATGGGATGATATAAACTATTGAGGTAATATTTTGTAAACTTTTGGGAATTTTTGTATAGAAGTAGCTATTTTTGGTGATTTATGGAGAATTTGGAATAATTATAACAATTTATATAGTAAAATAAAAATTGAGAATGTTATGGTAATATTATTTGACTACTTTGCAGCTAAATTTCAAGAATTAGTTATATCTGAGGTTCTAAAAATTTTAAAAAAATTTTATCTAACTTATGAATTATTTTTATAGGTTACATTTTGGAAAATAGGTGAGACTCATAGCCCAATTTTGGTATTTGTAAAGTTTTTTAGGGAAAAAACATACTGTTTATGTTGATGTATTATTTTTGAAATTATTTTGAGATGTACTGTCATTTGTGATACAACCATTAATTCGAATGAGGAACCGTCTGATAATATTGGTAGCGCTACTTAGGAGAATATTTTGTACCAACAGGATGAGTGTTGTGATACTATTTAAATATTTCCTGCACCAACAGAATAAGTGTTGTGATACAATATTATCTGATTTTGTGAATTGTTTCGTGACAGTATGAATTATGTGTGAGCAGGTTTGGTTATAATTGGTGCATCAATAAAATGTTTTGTCTGGAAATAAATATATGATCTCCCCAACTTTACGTTGACTGTTTGAGTATGTTTTTTCAGGTGAAAATGACTAACAATGTAGACTTCTCTTTTGATGTATACAACGGCTGGGGTGAAGTCGTGGGAAGGGTCTGTGTAAATCTAACCGTCAACATATACGATAGCAGTGTTGTGGTGGACACGCATTTCCATCGCATTTGAAGATGTTTGGTTAAATAAAAGTTGTAATAAGGATTATATCAAATTTTAACTTTATATGTAATGATGTAATCCTAACTTATGATATATATAATCAAGCTATGTGTTTTATGTTTTAATATTGTTGTGATTTTAATTCCTTATAATCAATTGCGTTCTGAACAAACAAGTCATACCCTAAAATCGCTTCACGCTTCCGCCGGGATGTGACACAAGCCAAGTTTCTTATCTTTGAACAACGTTTTCATCATCATGAGACTGTTCCACCGATCTCTACTATGAAACAATGCATCTAAGTGAAAATTGACCTGCACAGCTACAATACTCCGCCAAATCTGTAAAAAAAATCAAGACATGAAGCATCTACTTGTTATTACACATACGCATCCAAGGAGAACAACCAAAATCAATTTCAACATCATAAAGATCGTGTTTTCTCTCGGGAGCAATTGTGGTTATTAGAGTGCGTGTGGTCGGGGCAACAATAGTAGCAGTCGAGGATACAACCGCGCAGTTGGTAATAGTCACCACTGGTTACCACAAAACGCTACATAAGCAACTGCTCTGCTACCATAAAATCAGAGAGTGTTGGATCATGATAAGGCTGGTGCAACCAAATTCACTTCATAGTCACTTTTGGTACTACATTAAAGGGTTTCCGAAGCCAAACAAGAGATCTTCCGAGAGTCTAAGGACAACAGCTGAAGACATCTTCCGAAGACAAAGTCTGATGAAAGAGCTTCCGAAGACAAAGTCTGAAAGAGCTTCCGAAGACAAAGTCTGATGAAAGAGCTTCCGAAGACAAAGTCTGAAAGAGCTTCCGAAGACAAAGTCTGCTTCCGAAGACAAAGAAGACTCCAAGCCTCGGAAGAAGCAGTCTTCCGAAGTATAAGTGCCTTCGGAAGAAGTTATTCTTCCGAAGCACTTTATCCTTCGGAAGACATTGCTATGTCCAGCAGATAAAGTATGGTCCCTGACAGTCCGCTGCAGACCTCTGATACAGCATGGCATCTTCCTAAAGAGCCATGTTGTTGACCATACTTTATTCTACTGTTCACCTTTTTATGTTAGTACATGTTACCAACTTTAGTTGGTGACAAAAGGTAAGTCAGGGACATGTCCTGACTACCAACTTTCAGACAAAATGTCTGAAAGACCTCACCTAGAGTCTTGTAGTATAGATGTAAGGTTAGAGGTGTCCAGCTGGTATCAAAGTATATCCGGCTGTAGGTAGTATTATATATATCTTCTCCCTGTAACTCTTTATGTAAGCGATTTGAGTCCAAGTGTCTTGTAATCCTTTGAGTTGAGAAGCAATATATAAAAGTACCTTGAAAATTACTTGCTGTGTTAATTTTCTTACTGCTTGTTACTTGTTATATTGTGATCAACTCTTCCTAAAGACTGCTTGCCGAGTGTTGATTCACGAGTGAGTTGAGAGAGAAACCACCCTAAATCGATCCTGCAGAGAGTATGAACAACTTTTTAACACACAATAGACAAGTGCACCTATTGCATAGTAGTATAGCTTGAGGTATGAATCGAGCATCGATCCATGGATATAATGGCTCCCAATATTAAACCGCATCACTATCTAACCGATCAATTAAGTTTGGATTTGTGAATATTTAAATTTAAAAATGATTAGCAAATTAAACTAATAAAATGATGAAATGAAGACGAAAATACACAATCATTTAAAAATACCATTTGCATTTTGATTTCACTTAGCATAGAAATAACAAGTAGCACAAACTCAAGGTGATATCATTTTTATACATTATATATGGAAGTATCCTAAACCATTATTAAGGATATTTAGACATATAACTATTCGAAAAACTATAACAATAAACACACAATAACCATCTAAAATTATGTCATGAGGAACTAATGATACAATTATTTCAATGTTAAAGATTAACTAAACTCCTATTAAGGTTATCTAATTCCACAAATTTATAGAAAGTTAACATAATAAACACATAACAACCACCTTAACTGGCGTATAATAGACATGATTACAAAATATATTCATAACCAATGACAAGAGAGACTCCTGACACACATCATGGTTTTCTTAAACATAAGCGTAATGATGCATAATAATCTAATTTTACTAAACCTTCAATCTTTATTCATCATTTCTAGTCAAATGTTATAAATTATAGAAAAAATATGCAATCATATGCATAAGTCTTGTAAGATATAAGGCTTTCTAACATAACATGTTTACAATACCCACAAGGTTAAACATTTATTTAAACTAGAATAAATACACATAATTATTGAATAATAATCAAGTTTCATCATATACATATGTGTTGTATGATATGTATTACGATTGTTATGGGTACTGCCTCTGTTAACGAGTCGGGGGTCTCTTCGAAAGCGGTCTCTCTATCTCTCAGGATAGAGGAAAGACTTGCCACCACATACCCCTCCCAGACCCTGCTTATCAGCGGGATACACTGGGTATGTTTGTTTGTTTGTTTAATCAAGTTTCATCATGACATCAACATATACAACACCAAGAATCATGTACAAGTTTTTAAATCATGGTAAGTTTTCATATAATTCAAGTGATAATAAGAATTTAGTCCATGGGGCTTACAAAAATTCACTCAAACTCAAGAACATGAAAGAACTTATAGTAGATCTAAATGAATTCACACCAATTTTGAGTGGAAATGAGTAGGGTAATATTATATCCTTCTTGAAAGTGTAAAATCATCAATATTTGCCTTTAAATCTCTCAAAAACTCTTGAGAAGTGAAATGATTAAATAAATAGGAAAACATATATTCAATAAAAATAACAGGGTTGTGGTAAGTTTAGCATAGCCTTTACTTTTTTAAGTTTATTTCACTATTACATCATAAAAAAATATCTTTTGAAATAACCTTGACGTCAAATATATAAATTCAAGGCATGTGACAAACATGCCTAGTTCTCAAAATGGCTTCCACTTTCAAAATTACATCTGGTTTCAAGATTTTGATGATTTTCAAACCGTGACGAACTTTACACCTTACAATAATAATAATTTCAACTATATTATCAACAAAGGTTTTCTAACACTATCCAACAACAACAATCTTCAAACCCCCAGTTTCATGCCTATTACGACCAAGTCGATGAAAAAAGTGATGAAAAGGTAAATGTTATCGTTGACTCTGTGCCGAAAGAGCAGCTGGAACGCTTGGAAGACCAATCTTCTCATTCTGGAGTCGGTTGTAGCAAAAAGAAGCTACGAACATAGACAGATCATAAAGAAATCATATTAGCAAAAGGCTTGGATTCATATTTTTCAAGATCTGATGACTAGAAACCAACAAAGGTGAAGCAAAAGATGGAAGATCCGTCAAGTAAATACAAAGTGGAAAGATATGCTCTTGAAAAATTAATAGATCCAACAACATTTACGCACAAGTAATATAAGTATATACCATCACCATATCAATACGACGAAGATAAACTTCATGAGATTTCGGGAGAAAAAGAAGAGGGGTTTCTAACATTTTTAATATTTTATAGATAAGACACCCATTACATATAGTGAGAAAAGTAGAGGGGTTTCAAACACGATGTGATGTAATATGTTAGATATTTTAATGTAATAAGATTGGCTAATAACTAATGTGATCATAATATCCATTAAACAAGTTAAGAGGTGCGGAGTACACGTTTGTGTTGAGTTTAATATGATTTTCGATATTGAAAACCTCTTTAGGGCGAAACCCCTAAGTAATGGGAGTTCCAAGGGGGCAACACCCTCTTTGCGAGGGTCCAGGAGCAGCGCCCCTGGTAGCGGGGTCCAAAGGGCGGCAGCCCCTGGTAGCGGGGTCCAAGAGGCGGCAGCCCTGGCTAAGGTCGAGCTAACATGTCTACTTTAAAATTTCGGGATAAAAAGAAGTAAACTTCATGGAATAGTGAATAACTTTTTTAGTTGTTTCATTAGAGACATTAGAATTCTTTTTTTCTTTGAAGGTCACTTTTTGTTTGTTTGTTTTTTTAAAATTCTAACAGAAAACTTTATTAATAAAAAAGCGCTAACCAGGAGTTAAAACCCCGACATTACAAAGAAGGAAATAGAGCAACCAGACTACAAAATATTATTGTAACGCATCAAATTTCCTTATGTGTACTAATCAGCTCCAAACAAATTCTTCAATTTCTTCTCAGCATATATGGACCCATATAGGTTATTAATTTGTAACGTCCCTTTCTACTGAACCACTTTCATTCACAACCATGTATTTGGTCCTAGAAGTTACAATATCAACAAAGTTGGCTCAAGAATATATATCTTAAAAGCCAGTTTTACGTGATGTTTTCATTATCAGACCGGACATGCAGGTCAAGTCAGGGACCAAAGTCATCGGTCGTCTTGCTATGTATGTTTGGGTTGTTTTTGAAAAAAAAAATACGGGTAGTTAGAACGATCGAAAGTCTGGCTCTTTCACAAAAGAATTGTTTGAACAAAAAACTATTGCACATGACGTTGATATCAAGAAAGTTGGTATATTCTGTAGAAATAAAATTAAGTACATTGACCGAAATAAACTTTTAAAAAATATAATACTTAAAATAAACCATCAGTTTATCTATGTAGGTGTTTTCTACACTGACAAACCATGACAAACATTCACAGCATTGTTGTTGAGACCGGATCGGACCGGCCGGTTCGACCGGAAATCTGTGCCTGATCCGGTCCAGTCAGGGGTGAGTCGTTTTTTACTGGTCGAACCGGCAGGTTCGTTCCGAACCGCCGGTCGGACTGGGAAACCGGACCGGTTTGGACCGGTTTTGTTTTTTTTTTTTTTTTGATTTTAGTGGGTAAAAACGGGGTGTTAAACCATAAATTAGTACGTCGGATATACCAACATAGTTAAGTTTTATATATAACTATAAAATATATATATAAATCATATATAAATTACTTATATTTAATTACATATATAAATAAAATTAAAATATAGTTAAATCCGGTCCAACCGGCCCGACCGGTCCGACCACCAAACCAGTAAGGCGTCCGGTTCGACGTCTGATCCGGTTCTGAAAACAATGATTCACAGATGAAGGCAGGCAATGGAGGCTCTGTCCTTAAACCAGTATCTAAATTTAATACTAAATATATTATATTTTTATATCTTTTTGGTAAATATTTTAGTTTTACTTTTTAAGTTGTTTTTTATATTTGTATGACAGTTTTGATATCGAAATTTTTTGTTTTGTTTTATTTTGTTCTTAAATTTAAGTTGTTTTTTATTTTGTTGTCGCTCTAACTGTAGAATCGACACTGACGTTGGAGCATAGATCTCGCTTCTGGCTTCTTGTGTAGTGATCTGAACTTTTCTGATTCATTCTACGTTTTCAATTTACAATTTAGGGTTTGTTCCCTACTGCTCCTTCTTTTAAAATAGAGGGCATAAGAGTTAGATAATTTATTAAAGTCTCAATCACTCAATGCCTTATATATTACAAATTGTCAAATTACATAATGTCTCTTACGTGAAGGGCACACATCTGACTTAACTATTATTTGAATAGAGGTTAGTGTAAAGGACGATATGTATGCAACTTTATAATAAAGAAAAGACATATAGTGTAATTATTAAAACTAAATGACACACGGTCTAATTTTATGTATTAATAAAGTACATAATTTATAATTTACTCTTAATTTAATTATTATTATCTTTTAATTTTTTAAAAATTACTTGCTATTAAGTTTTGCGGTTCAAATTTTGCTATCTGGTTATTGGCAATCGCTAATATTTTTACGACCCTTTGTGATTCTGGTTGTAAATAAGTCACCAAGTTTGGTACTTTTTATTCACAAATATATATTTATAGTAGTGGCATTAAGTTACCAATCTACAATTAAAATGTATAAGTTATAAATTTGAGAGGGTCATCACAACCTGGTGTGAACAATGCAAGTATAGATAACAATAAAATCTGTCTTCATTACAAGATTCATTCCACGTGAACGTAATCAAAGATTTTCTATTTGGAAATATGAACCATAAGTTGGTTTGATTGTTACTATTTTGTCAGCCCACGCTACATGTGAATCGTTCATTATGTTTTTACGTCTAACATATTATAAAGGGGTAGTATTGTGGTAGGGTCAGGCGTTGGCTATCGTGTTTCACACTAAATTAAAATCTCGTCAAACACATAAATTAAAATGAGACGTGTGTTTATGGGTTGAAATGCACATGCATGTTTAACATGAAAAAGGTTTTATTTTTCATTTTTTACATACCAATACTCTAATATTCAAATCTACGATAAAAGATTCCAAATGTGTATAGATGAAAACAAAAACTACAAACCATAATGTTCTTCCTCTTTTTTTTAGATTTTTGGTTTAAAATACATAAAACTTTAAGTAATGAGATAATTACACTTAAAAAAAATTATAAAAATAAACGTGATAAATGGATCAACCTATTGTTGTGGTTTTTTCGTATAGCCTTGTACAAGACAGAATAAAAAATTAAAATACATGTATATTTTTTGACTTTAGTATAATCGCATTATGAAGAAAATATTTTGTGTGTATATAAATTTTAATTAAAATATTTGATTGGATAAGACAAAATAAAAACGGGATATTCTTTTCTATGAAATTCATATGAAGAACACAACCCAAGTGATTATTAGAGCTATGGATGGAAACTCTATGTTGATACTCTATTTTAGGGAGCACATGAAGGAGGAGATAGGATTAACTAGATGAATCCTTTAAATAAGGGTTAATTACAAGAACCATTGTAATTTCCCATAAATATGTATGACAATTTAGGCTTATAATTGCTAAAATCAATTACTAACAGTTACATAACCATCGGCAGAAACTAAGTTACTACCAACAATTGGTAGTAACAATTTTACCACGAACCATAATTCATACCAATGATCTTGTTGTTGGGGTTATGTAAAAACCTTATTAACCTAGGTGGCTATGATAAGTCAGGTAACTCATCAAACAGAAGCATGTGGTTCGTATTACATATTGCGTCTGGTTTTGAAGAGTAATACGTAAAAAAATAAAGATTTGAGTGATTGAGTTAAACTACTATTAACCTAAAGTATAATGATATGTAACTATATGTGTTTACAATACATATATCTTTGTATTTTAAGTCATTTTTATTATAAAATTCATTTATTTAGACACTTATTTGTGTTTTATTTAAATGTTATAGTTGTTGGAGGAAAATTGGTGATTTGGTAAAGAAAACTCAAGATTTGAATAAATTCAAGAGGAAAATTGCTTTTGATATGATTATATCGAAGTAATATGTCTATATTAGCTGTCAAACTTCAAGTAGCTTATTTTTAAAGCTGAATATGACATATCGCATATGATATGGCCATATTCTGACCAAAAACGGGTTTATAACTTCATTACACCTAATTTCTAACATAACTTTTATTTTTTCTTAAACCCTACCCTACCCTCCCTCAAACCCGTAGGTGATTTTGAGTATTTCTCAAAAGTTTTTGGGAGATTTAAAGGCAAAGATTGATGATTTCACACTTTTAATAAGGATCTAACATCACCCAACTTATTTCCACTTAAATTGGTGTGAATTCCTCTAGATCTACTATAAATTCTTTCATGTTCTTGAGTTTGAGTGTATTTTTGTAAGCCTCATGGACTAAATTCTTATTATCATGTGAATTATATGAAAACTTACCATGATTTAAAAACTTGTACATGATTCTAGGTGTTGTATATGTTGATGTCATGATGAAACTTGATTATTCTTCAATGATTATGTGTATTTATTCTAGTTTGATGAAATGTTTAATCTTGTGGGCGTTGTAAACATGTTATGTTAGAAAGCCTTATGTCTTACAAGACTTATGCATATGATTGCACATTTTTTCTATAATTTATGACATTTGATTAGAAATGGTGAATAAAGGTTGAAGGTTTAGTATAATCAGATTAATATGCATCCTTATGCTTATGTTTAAGAAAACCATGATGTATGTGATGAATCTCTCTTGTCATTGGTTATGAATATATTTTATAATCATGTCTATTATACGCAAGTTGAGGTGGTAGTGGAGTTTTTATTATGTTAACTTTCCACAAATTTGAGAAATTAGATAATCCTAATAGGAGTTTACTTCATCTTTAACATTAAAATAATTATATCATTAGTTCCTCATGGCATAACTTTTAGGTGGTTATTATGTGTTTATTGTTCTAGTTTTTCGAATAGTTATATGTCTAAATATTCTTAACAATGGTTTAAGCTACTTCCATATATAATATGTAAAAATGATATCATCTTGAGTTTGTGCTAGTTGTTATTTCTATGCTAAGTGAAATCAAGTACAAATGGTATTTTTAAATGATTGTGTATTTTCGTCTTCATTTCATCATTTTATTAGTTTAATTTGCTAATCGTTTTTAAATTTAGATATTCATAAATCCAAACTTAATTGATCGATTAGATAGTGATGCGGTTTAGTATTAGGAGCTACTGTGTCCATGGATCGATACTCGTTTCATACCTCAAGCTATACTACTATGCAATATGTGCACTTGCCTATTGTGTGTTAAAAAAGTTGTTAACACTCTGATTTTATGGTAGCAGAGCAGTTGCTTATGTAGCGTTTTGTGGTAACCAGTGGTGACTATTACCAACTGCGTGGTTGTATCCTCGACTACTACTATTGTTGCCCGGACCACGCGCACTATATAACCACAATTACTCCCGCAATAAAACACGACCTCCACGATGTTGAAATTGATTTTGGTTGTTCTCCTTGGATGCGTATGTGTAATAACAAGTAGATGCTTCATGTCTTGATTTTTATTTTACATATTTGGCAGAGTGTTGAAGCTGTTGGAGGTCAATTTTCATTTAGATGCATTGTTTTCATAGTAGATATCAGTGGAACAGTCTCATGTTGATGGAAACGTTGTTTAAAGATAAGAAACTTGGCTTGTAACTGAGCAAATGTTAGTGGGTTATCAGAACATTCAATGTTAAGTACAAAAGGGGTGTAGATTGATCTATCTAGTGGTTAAATGCTCTGATTAATGGATTACAACAAGCCCATGGTTTTTAGTAAGGTGGCAAAATGGGTGGGTTGGATTGAGTTGGTTGTCAGGTCAGAATAGGTTTAAGTTAATATGGGTTTAAAGTCGGGATGAATTTAGGTCAAGATAGGTTCAGGTCACGATGAGTGCGAGTCAAGATGGGTTAAAATTTTAATATAATTCAACACTAAAAATGGATAGAAACTATACTATAATCTTTCATATTGTTAATGAACAATTTAATTCAAAATAAATTTAACAATCTATAAACTAATTAAGTGTAAAGCATCGGGATTTAACAAAAGTAAATTGATAGATAAATATTAATAGTTTGCAAACAGAAAGTAATAAGAAGAAAAAACAAATGGTACCTCATGTTTGAATTTTGAATTATCCACGTATCCAAAAAACAAATTGTAAAATCAATATTTTTACAAATTGTTGGGGCTTCACAGAAGGTTAATATTAAATTACATTATGGGATCATTAATGTTTATGTATGGTTGAAATCAAATTACGAGTCGTGGGTACTTTATTTACCAAGTAGCGGTGTTAATAATTCGGTTTGAAACCTTGTAACCATCTAAATCAATCATCGATTTGGTTTTACAATCGGTTTCCTTAATATTTGGTCGGTCTTTTAAACCGTTATGAATGGTTTGGTTTGCGGTTTATGTAGAAACCGACCGTTTGAAACCGGATCGGACCGTGACATTTTGTTATTTATCAAATAGTATGTAGGTGCGTGTTAATGCGGCGTCTATCAACATATGTATTAAACGTATTTTAAGTCACCTTTGCGTTTACTGTAAATGAGGTTTTTCAAACCCATTGTTAGGTGTGTCTACTGATCTTGTGTTGATTTGCATATCTCGCATTTGACAACAAAACTAAAAAAAATTGTGTTGGTATTGAACTTTATCTTTGTAGTTTGTAATCATCATGAATCGGTGATTATTATTCTTATGTTTGAATATTAAATATTTTAACTATTTAACACACAATTTGATAAAGAGATGCAAATTACCCTCCAAACCTTATCCATAAGTTATATCTCTTGATTGCATATTTTTTTCAAATGAACTCATTCTGATCTATTAATCACATGATCTAATAAATTTGAATATTAGAGTATTGTTATGTAAAAAATAAAAAATAAAACCTTTGTCATGTTAAACATGTATATCCATTTCAACCCATAAACACACGTCTTATTTTAATTTATGTGTTTGACGAGATTTTTAATTCAATGTAAAACACGACAGCCGACACCTGACCCTACCACAGTACCACCACTCTATAACATGTTAGACGTAAAAACGTAATGAACGATTCACATGTAGCGTGGCCGACAACATGGTAACAATCAAACCAACTTATGGTTCATATTTCCTAATAGAAATCTTTGATTCGTTCACGTTTAATGAATCTTGTAATGAAGACAAATTTTATTGTTACCAATTCTAGCATTGTTTACACCAGGTTGTGATGACCCTCTCAAATTTATAACTTATACACTTTAATTGTAGATTAGTACCTTAATGCCACTACTATAAATATATGCATTTGTGAATAAAAAGTACCGAACTTGTTGACTTATTTACAACCAGAATGACAAAGGGTCGTAAAATTAGCGACTGCCAATAACCCGATAGCAAAATTTGAACCGCAAAACTTAATAGCAAGTAATTTTAAAAAATAAAAGAAATAATAATTAAATTAAGAGTAAATTATAAATTATGTACTTTATTAGCATATAAAATTACACCGTGTGTCCTTTATTTTTAATAATAACACAATATGTCTTTTTTTTTTTATAAAAATTGCATACATATCATCCTTTACACTAACATCTATCCAAATAACAGTTAAGTCAGACATGTGCCCTTCACGTAAGAGACATTTATGTAATTTGACAATTTGTAATATATAAAGCATTGAGTAATTGAGACTTTAATAAATTATCTAACTCTTATGCCCTCTATTTTATAAGAAGGAGCAGTAGGGAACAAACCCTAAGTCGTAAATTGAAAACGTAGAATGAATCAGAGAAGTCCAGATCATCACACAAGAAGCTAGAAGCGAGATCCACGCTCCAATGTCAATCTCGATTCTACAGTTAGAGCGACAACAACTGCAATTATCAATGCTAACTTGTGCCATCACTGAATCCAACGTCTTCCTCATTACTCGGATTCAACCGAATTAAAGCAAAACTTGACATGATTAAATCCATCGTCTTTCACTTCCCCTATCAGATTAAATCTAATTGAAGCACAATTTAATGTCATTATCATTTAACTAGGAAATGAACCCGCGCGTTGCCGCGGGGTTCTTTTTTGAATGTCTTGCAGACGCAGGTGTTAAGTAATCTTATAAATTGACACAATAATTGTTAGTATTCAAGTTACATTTAGTTTCAAAATTTTATTTAGCAAAAGTAATCAAAGATCAACAGTTAAAGGTGAAAAAGAATTATCTCGCTCTTTGTATATAGTCTAGTCACTTTTATCCGACCATTGTTAAGAATATCAATAGATCTAATATATCCACCTGAGATCACACTTGATAATAGCAGAAATTAATAAAGATTATCACTTGATAATAATAGAAATTAGTAAAGAGTTTAATTGTTTAAAAGACAAATGAAACATGTTGAGTGGCAGAATAGACCCCAAAGTATATTCATGTGCTTACAAACCTTTTAAATTGCTTTAATACCATAAAGTTTATCACAGTAGTAACCTTTCTTTCTATTTTAGTGTATGCCTCAAAAATTACACAATACAAAGCTACTAGTTATCAAACTGTTGGTTCAAAACTTATGTAATATTTGATCAAAGAACTGTGCAAAGTCATTACATATTTGAGAATTTTAATGATAAAATTTTAACGGGAGGTGTACATAGACACTTTACCTTTGTTTTAACTATTGCAGACAGTCCATATTCAGGAATCGCCTCTAATTTGATGAGGTCTTTGAGGCCAACTCCCTAAAGATCTTCTCCTTTCATTTGCCTGTCATAATAGACATTGGCTTACATTTTCACAAGTCAACTCAATCCTAGAGAGACATAGAATTCATATAAGAATAAGGGAAAGAACCTGCAGTTTATATCTCAATTAAAAGAATTCAATATGGGTTGTGTTTTAAAGGTCAAACTAAAGTGTTGTAGGGAAAAAACATGTGAAGCAGCTAAAGTTTTGTTGTTAAATTATAAATGTAATAGCATGTGTGGGTCAACCATTAACCTGACCCAACCCATCTTAGCTCTTACAGAAAACAAAGAGACATGCATTACATATAAAGTTACATTGTTCTAAAGTCTTAACATTTATAAGATGACTGAAGAATTTGATAAACATTCGACCATCAAAACTTTAGAGGTTCAGACTCTATAATGAAACCAAGTTTGCTTAAGATATCGATTTTGTTTCTATTTGTTTGCTTTTACCATCATAATCCTACCGTTATTAGCATATTAGCAAATTTTAGCTCTTGGGTTTTTCTAAGTTTATTTATACATATCATTATCATGTGTGACTTTGTGAGTTGAGTTTTTGTTAACTTCATATATCTTAGACATAGTTCACAGCCACTTGCTATAATCACAATCATTATTAACGGTAACAAAAATACACATTTGATGCATAATGATTAGCAATATGTTTTTGTATAAAGTGCTCTTATTGATCATATTGTAGTTAGAAAACAATAGGATTATAATAACAATTTGAAACAATCATGCCTACAAAACAATAGAAATAGAATAATAATTTGAATCTTTTTATTAAACCTATTTTAAAAGGTTGAATTCATGAAAAATAAAAGTATGGGTTGAGCCATTATAACTATTTCAAACCCCTTTCTATTTTCACCTGTTTGAGATAAAAATCCTACCAGGATTAACCTAGCAATAAGTAGATGGGTTGAAATGTTTGCTACTTACCAACCAAAAGCAACTGTAAACATGAGAACATACCATTGACTTAACAAAAGAGGGATATTCAGACTGCACTTCTTTCATTTTGTATGACCGCAAAGAAAGGCTGTGTGTTCCCTATCCAAGGTTGTCACTGAAAGCAAAACAATAATGTAGGGAACA
Source organism: Flaveria linearis (assembly GCA_024085815.1). Taxonomy (NCBI): domain Eukaryota; kingdom Viridiplantae; phylum Streptophyta; class Magnoliopsida; order Asterales; family Asteraceae; genus Flaveria; species Flaveria linearis. Next base: position 79,994,657 of record CM044007.1, on the reverse strand, counting down.
TCACATAATCATAAGTACCATGAAGGATCATAAGCAACGTGATGATCTTTAAGTCCAAATCGTCAATATAGACTATTTGGAAAGTGATCGGAATTCCTAAACACTTCTATAACCGTTTAATGATTATTTTTTGCAATCTTAAACACCCCTTAGAACTAAGGTCAGTACCTTACAAATTTGGAATGAATTTGAGTTAAATGGCATGCTTATGTGTATAAAACACACCACACAATCTATGAAGGCAAGTAAATATGATTGTTAGTGTCAATTGTCAAACTACTGCTATTTAGATGCAATCTTGTTACCAAGTTAGATTAACCAAAGAGTGAAAATTTCATATTAAATTTAACTATTTAAGGTAGAAAAGAAACTTGTTTGATTTATAAACTCATATAACACCTAAGATTTAACTGTTTTTGCCAAATGGATTTTAAGATCCAATTACTTTAAATTGGGGTGCTATAATATTTATAAATATAATGACAACCTTAGAAAATAGCCCACATTCTCGATTTTTTGGCATTTTCACATGTTCACCTATTTTACCAAATGTATGGCAAAATGTGAACCATTTTATAACAAAGAAGAATAAATCAATGTAGTTGAGATCAAGAGACAAGGAAACAGAACCATATTAACAAATCTAGTGGCTGCATATGCAGATATGTTGTCTCCCTTACACTTTTCACCTATAAATTCATTCAAAAACTTCATGTAAAATGGTAAACACAGACGATTAGAACTGAGAAATTGATTCACTGATTAGAAATTATACCTTATCAAATTTCATTGCCTCAAATGTCTTCAAACATGAAGCCTTAAACTCTCTGTTGTTAGGCATCACACAAACACATAAAAGATTTTCCATATAAAGTAGAAAGCTATACTCCAGCTGTTTCCCAACTTAATCCAATCCCGAGGATTCAATTTCAAAATATGAGTATTGTGCCATGTAAACTACCCATTGAGCTCAACTTTACTACTCACAACAGAAGACATCATTAATCTCCAAAAACTTAGTGGGTGTTTGACATTGCTTATTTTCACCCTCTTTTTAACATATTAACTTTTGAAAAGTTAATAAGTTAAAAATAGTGTTTGGATGGGGTAAAAGGAGTTTTAAAATAACTTCTAAAATTGGGTAAAAAAGGAGAAATTGAGAAGTTAGTGATTGCTTACTTGTTTTCACCTCCTTCCATCGATGCTTCCAGATGACTTAAATGCCCTCACCAGCCTCCATCGGTTCCATCCCTGCTCTCGCTCCCTGTGCATTACCGCCATTAATGCCATTGATGCTCCATCGATGCTCCAGCCTGCTCTCACTCCCTGCTCTCGCTCACCAGCCCCCAATGCCATTAATACCCTCACCATCGATGCTCCATCGATCGCTGCCATTAATGCCCTCGCTCCATAACTCCGATTGCCCTCACAAAAAAGCATCGTGAGATACAGGGAAGAGATCTGCAACCTCATCTTTCCATTGATCAAAAGCTTCGATTGGGCTCAAACACACACACAAACCCTCAAATAGATCTGCTAAATCTTACCAAATAGTTAATCTTCTAGGTTAAATCTTAACCTTCATCTCTCCGATGGCGCAGTTCGTGAAGAAAGACGATGATCGCGACGAGGAAGGTACGGTACTTTGAGTCTTCACTATCTCCTTCGAATTTTGGTTCAATTGTTATAATAACTCTCTCAATTTCATCGATATGATCTGTTCATGATACTGTTCAGTTGTTAGGTCGACATTCAGTTCGATTATGTGGTGTAACATTCTGTATTTTTGTGTTCATTTTATTATGCCATTTTATAGCATCTTTAGTAAATCGTTTTTTTTATACATATAATAATACTAACAATAATAATAATAGATAATAATAATAATAATAATAATAATAATAATAATAATAATAATAACAATAATAATAATAATAATAATAATAATAAAAATAATAATAATAATAATAATCATAATGAATTAAAGTGCAGGGGGCCATTTTGTCATTTTGTAAACTTTAAATAAAAGTTCATGGCATGAAATAATAACATTTAAAAGTACAAGGGCCATTTATGCAAATTCCCAAACCACCACCCCCCCTGTTACCCCGTTTTCCCGGCGAGGAGCTCCGGCGAGCTCCGCCGAGCTCCGGCGAGGCTCAAAAGCCACCATTTCGAACCAACTTGACCCAAATTAAACCCCCAAACCGCTCGACCCCATGTTTCGAACTCAATACTCAACCCAATTTGAAAATCCCGCTCGTTAACCTTTCCCAAATCGAACCTCGAACCAACCGAGTCAAACACCACAATCAAACCTTGCCTAAATCTGCATTTCAATCAAATTAATCACCCTTAATCATAGTACGCGGCCTAATCAATTAATAAATCAATCAACATCGCAAAATAACAGCTCGAATCGCACAATTTTGGTAAATTCGGACGCGGTTTCAAAATCAAACGGGTTAGGCCGAAACCGTGTAATCGAAGCTACAAATTGAGGGGTTCGGATTCATTTTGAAGTTCCTAAACTCTCTGAACCCTCAATTGCACAAGAAAACCTCTCAATCATAAAACCCCAACCCAAGAACACCCGAATCAAATATCGAACTCGACATCACTCGAAACCCCATCAAAACAGGTAATTGAAACCTGTTTTCTACTCGATTTGGTCAAGGGATCAAAAGCCCCATGATGATTCGGGTGTTTAACAACGAATCGGAGGTCAATTTTGACCCTGTTGAACCTAGGGTTCATACGATTTGGGGAAACCAGAGAAGCAGGGTTTAAAATTAATACAAACCAAAATGAACCAAGGCCTTGACCCTGGTTCACTGGTCTCTGCGCCCCATACATTCGGGGAGGTCCCGGGTTCGACCCCGGGCAACCCCCCTTTTTCCTTTTCTTTTCTGATTTTTTTCTTTTCTTCATTTCTTTTTCTTTATTCAACCTTTTTAAATTCTGAAAATTTCTAAAATTAAATTTATAAAATGTAGATTATTTTCTTTCTTTTGTTTAAATAATTTGGGACTAAAATAATTTTATAAAATACTTTTGTATTTATAAATACATTATTTTAGTTTTAAAAATACAAAAGAAATGAGTAAACATAATACTTGTATATATATATATATATATATATATATTTTTAAGTAATTAAATGGTTTAGTTATGTATATCTATATATATATATATATATATATATATTTTATATATTGATCTTTTAGTAATTAAATCATTTATTATGATTATACAATGTTATAATTGTTTAGTATATATGTTTATACATATATATATTCAAGCAATTTAATTGTTTAGTTATATATATATATATATATATATATACATAGTTCTTTTAATAGCTAAATCATTTATATTGATTATTATATACAATGTTATAATTGTTTAGTATATACATTTATATATATATAATTAAACAATTTAATTGTTTAGTTACTTTTATATATATATATATATATATATATATATTTAAACATAGTTCTTTAATAGCTAAATCATTTATATTGATTGTTTAGTATATATATTTATATGTATATTCAAACAATTAAATTGTTGATTACTTATACCTATAAATATATATATATTTGTATATAGTCCCTTATAATAGTTAAATAACTTATTATAATTATTATATACAATCCTTAAAAATCGGTTCAACGTACAATTTAATCAAGTTTTATTTATTATTTCTCTTACGCGCTAACAAGTGATTATACCAAGTATAATCCATTCGTTTCATTTAACCGATCACGTTATTAACATGTAATAAATGCGAATAATTATTAAATCCTATTAGACCTACAATTAATCATCAAACAAATTATAACGCGCTACTTTATTTCGTTTAGGTGCGTTGTGACGTTTGTGTTGGAAATCTTATTCGTGGTTATTCTTATTACATCTACAAGTCTCCTTTATTAAACATGTGAGTTCTTATGCCCCGCTTTACGATTATTTCACATCTTTCGGGGTGAAACATGTTGCTTATACCAACTTACACATACACGTTTTGATACTTATTACACACGTGCAATTCTTACATAGTCGTGGTTGTTTGGATATGTTTAGTATTATATGAGATGTGACATACGTGTGCAATCATTAACTATTGCTAGCCTAGCGAAGTCTTAGATCTTTGGGCCTGACAAGCCTATTTGGTGCTAAAGTCGATGTATTGCCGACTCCTAGGAGCCGTATGCTTGTGCACTAGGGAACCAAATACACTTAGCTAATCATGCTTATTCATATTATTCAGTCGAGGCTTGATTGTAACTATGCATGTTCTATATACTTGCTATCTTGTGACCATTGACTAGAATTGCCACATTTTGTATACTTATTGTATTTAAAACCATGAGAATTCACCAACTAGTTAGTTGACTTTATTTTCAACATGTTTCAGGTAATGTGCAAGCTTAGCGATGATTGAAGGAATGCATGAACCTAGATCATGGACCTAGGCTTAATAAAGACGATTGAATTCTTGTTTTTGTTTGATTTATTTTGAGACATTGATCTATGTGGTGATTGAAAACAATTGATTAATGGCATTTTATACTTTAACATAGCGTTATGTGGCTATGAACAATCTTAATCCTCACACCTCGACGTTTCCGCCGTCAAGGTTGGGGTGTGACAGATTGGTATCAGAGCCAGGTTACTGTGACATCCCAGGGAAATCGCACCACGATATTGTCCGCTTTGGCCGGAGCCTCACGGGTTTAAAACGCGTCGTGATGGGGAAGGTATCCAGCCCCATTATCAAGAAGCCTTCGTTCACCTCCCCGACCGATGTGGGATGAGTAATAGCCCTCCCCTATGGGAGTATTTGCAGGCATGTGTCCATCCACCCACCGAAGTGAGACCAGCGTCCTCGCTGGCACAACGGCCCGAACTTGGCTCTGATACCAATCTGTCACACCCCAACCTTGACGGCGGAAACGTCGAGGTGTGAGGATTAGGATTGTTCACAGCCACATAACGCTATGTTAAAGTATAAAATGCCATTAATCAATTGTTTTCAATCACCACATACATCAATGTCTCAAAATAAATCAAACAAAAACAAGAATTCAATCGTCTTTATTAAGCCTAGGTCCATGATCTAGGTTCATGCATTCCTTCAATCATCGCTAAACTTGCACATTACCTGAAACATGTTGAAAATAAAGTCAACTAATTAGTTGGTGAATTCTCATGGTTTTAAATACAATAAGTATACAAAATGTGGCAATTCTAGTCAATGGTCACAAGATAGCAAGTATATAGAACATGCATAGTTACAATCAAGCCTCGACTGAATAATATGAATAAGCATGATTAGCTAAGTGTATTTGGTTCCCTAGTGCACAAGCATACGGCTCCTAGGAGTCGGCAATACATCGACTTTAGCACCAAATAGGCTTGTCAGGCCCAAAGATCTAAGACTTCGCTAGGCTAGCAATAGTTAATGATTGCACACGTATGTCACATCTCATATAATACTTAACATATCCAAACAACCACGACTATGTAAAGAATTGCACGTGTGTAATAAGTATCAAAGCGTGTATGTGTAAGTTTGTATAAGCAACATGTTTCACCCCGAAAGATGTGAAATAATCGTAAAGCGGGGCATAAGAACTCACGTGTTTAATAAAGGAGACTTGTAGATGTAATAAGAGTAACCACGAATAAGATTTCCAACACAAACGTCACAACGCACCTAAATGAAATAAAGTAGCGTGTTATAATTTGTTTGATGATTAATTGTAGGTCTAATAATTATCCGTATTTATTACATGTTAATAACGTGATCGGTTAAATGGAACGAATGGATTATACTTGGTATAATCACTTGTTAGCGCGTAAGAGAAATAATAAATAAAACTTGATTAAATTGTACGTTGAACCAATTTTTAAGGATTGTATATAATAATTAAATAAGTTATTTAACTATTATAAGGGACTATATACAAATATATATATATTTATAGGTATAAGTAATCAAACAATTTAATTGTTTGAATATACATATAAATATATATACTAAATAATCAATATAAATGATTTAGCTATTAAAAGAACTATGTATAAATATATATATATATATATATATATGTAAGTAACTAAACAATTAAATTGTTTAATTATATATATATAATGTATATACTAAACAATTATAACATTGTATATAATAATCAATATAAATGATTTAACTATTAAAAGAACTATGTGTAAATATATATATATATATATATATAAATAACTAAACAATTAAATCGTTTGATTATATATGTATAAACATATATACTAAACAATTATAACATTGTATAATCATAATAAGTGATTTAATTACTAAAAGATCAATATATAAATATATATATATATATAGGTATAAATAACTAAACCATTTAATTAATTAAAAATATATATATACATATACAAGTATTATGTTTACTCATTTCTTTTGTATTTTTAAAACTAAAATAATGTATTTATAAATACAAAAGTATTTTATAAAAATTATTTAGTCCCAAATTAATTAAACAAAAGTAAACAAAAAAATCTGTATTTTATAAAATTAATTTTAGAAATTTTCAGAATTTAAAAAGGTTTAATAAATAAAAGAAATGAGAAGAAAAAGGAAAAGAAACCGAAAAAGAAAACTGGGGGTTGCCCGGGGTCGAACCCGGGACCCCTTCTGAAGGGTGAAGCGCAGGAACCAGTGAACCAGGGCCGTGGCCTTGGTTTCACTTTGGTTTGTTTTGATTTTATGCATTGCCTCCCCGGTTTCCCCAATTGATGAACCCTAGTTTCGTTCAAACCCAAAATCAACCCTCGATTCGGTGTTAATCACCTAAATCATCATAGGGCTTTTGATCCTTGAACGAAACCGAGTAGGATGCAGGTCTTAATTACCTGATTGATGTGGTATTGAAGGGGTTTCGGGTTCGATTAGGTTCGGGTGTTCTTGAATTTGGGGGTTTGCGTTTGAGAGATTTTCTTGTGCAATTGAGGGTTCAGGGAGTTTAGGAACTTCAAAATGATTCCGAAACCCTCAATATATAGCTTTGATTACACGGTTTTGGCTCTAACTTGTTCGATTGAAACCGCGTTCGAAGTTTACCCAAATTAATCGATTATGAGCTGTTAATTTGCATTCCTGATTGATTGATTGATTGATATAGCCGCGTATTAAGATTTAAGATAGTTAATTTGATTGAAATTGTAATTTTTGACAGGATTTGATTTCGTATTTTTGTTAAGGGATCACGGGTTTGATTTTGGCAAGTGGAACGAGCGGGAACTCGAATTTGGAGTTGGGTTCGAGTTCGAGACTTTGAGCCGAGGGTGAGGGGCGGTTTGATTGGGTCAAATCGCTTCAAAAATGGCGTTTTGAGGCTTGCCGGAGCTCGCCGGAGCTCGCACCGGCCGGTGACGGATTTACGGGGTAACAGGGGGGGTGGTTTGGGAAATTGCACATTTGGTCCCTGCTCTTTATAAAGTTTATTATTTTCTGTATTACTTTTGTTTAAAGTTTTCAAAATGACAAAACAACCCCCTGTACTTTAATTCTAAGTTTTATTATTATTATTATTATTATTAACATTATATTATTATTATTATTATTATTATTATTATTATTATTATTATTATTATTATTATTATTATTATTGTTATTATTATTATTTTTATTATTGTTATTATTTTATTTTTATTATTATCATTATTATTATTATTATTATTATTATTATTATTATTATTATTTAAAAAAAAATTGATAATGATGCTATGAAATGGCATGAATAAATGAACCCGTCACCGGAGGGTAAGGGGTGCTTGTGACACCTACACATATCCCACATCGACCGTGGACAGGAGAGATTCCTGGTTCATAAGGAATGTCTGGCCTCTAATATCAACAACGCGTTTTGGGCGTATTGGCTATGGATGAGAGGAAAACTCCACAGTTAAGCGTGCTCTGGTGGGAGCAATCCAGGGATGGGTGACCTCCCTGGGAAGTTTTCACCCGGGCAACCAAAAGCAAATCCGTGAGCTCTTCGTGAGCGAAGCGGACAATATTGTTGGTGTGAGAGGCCGGGTGTTACAGATTGGTATCAGAGCCCATAACTATAGGGATTTAGGTTATTAGAAATGGTGACCTAGGCTATAGTTTATGCATGACCCTTATAGAATAGTATTCTTATGATACATACTTATTGTTTGCATGCTGCCTAACGCTATGCCTTATTATGTGCAATGTGATGCCTTAGCATAGGTGCCTTTCTACATGATTACATATTGTTACCCGTCTCCCCTAGACTTATCTTAAACGTTAATTCTCCCCGACAGTTACTATTTCTTAAACTTATTCTCGTCTCCAAGTAGAATCTATTGATAGGAATTCTTTAGACCTTATGTCTAATCTTGTAAATATCCCATCAAGATTTTTGATTTCATAAACCAAAGAACTAGTGTGGTACATAGACACCTGTATTCTGGATTTTCTGGCAAAACGCCCTCGGGCTAAGGCAAGCGTATACGTATAAATCTCATTGAGGGAACCGTTACGCTACCTGGGGATTTCCTGGATGAGTGATAAACTATGACCAACATACACGAGTTTCTGAGGTGAATGGGTCAATTCATCTTGACGTGTCAACGTTTCCAAATGGTGATGCGTCACCAAATGGAATCATTCCGTATAATTCATGATTCTTACCTTAATTGCCACCCATATTATCCTTTAACCGATCCTAACCCAATTTGTATTTTTCCAGCATGTCTCGTTTCCACGGAAACCGAGGAAGATCCGGGCGTAAGCTTGCTGCCATGATTGCCCGGTAAATGGCTGCGGTCATCCCGACCATGGTGGCTGAACTCAGCAGCACTATGATCGCAAACGTCACGAACAATAGCAACGGTCAAGGGGAAAATAGTGCAAACCAACGGCGTAACAACCAGTCTTGCACCTTCAAGCATTTCAGTTCATGCAAGCCTCCCAGTTATAGTGGCAAGGAAGGTGCCACCGGTCTCTTAGAGTGGTTTGAAGGGATGGAGAACACCTTCGTCAACTGTGAGTGCCCCGAAGCACTCAAAGTAAGGTATGCCACCAGTATGCTACAGCAACGGGCCTTAACGTGGTGGAACAGTGAAAAGAGGAACCGAGGCCCTGATGCAATCTTGGCTTTAACTTGGGAGGAATTCAAAAACATAGCCATAGCCAAGTTTTGCCCGAGGAGTGAAATCCAGAAACTGGAGGAAGAATTCTGGAACCTGAAACAGGATGGCGGGAACCATCTGGCATATTCTACCCGTCATCATGAACTAAGCATACTGCTGCCACACATGGTGGATACTGTTTCCCGAAACGTGGAAAAATTTATTAAGGGTGTACCGCCTCAGATTCAGGATGCCGTTGTGGGTAGCCGGCCCGCAACCTTGGAAGAAGCTATCACCATCACTGCCCAATTGACGGAGAACCATATCCGAGCGGGCACTATGTCTGCAAAGGGTGCCAAGAAGACTGAGAAGACGACCTCCGAGGAGGTTAAGGAGGTCAAGCCTGATAACAAGAAACGGAAGTTTGTACCGGCACGGAACTATGCCGTGGCTGCTCCTAAACCGCCCCAAAGACAGTGTACTACCGGGGCTACACCGGCAGCACAAGTGCCCGTGGCAAGGGCTTATGCAGGCCCTCTACCTATGTGTAACACGTGTATGTATCACCACCCGGGCAATCTTCCGTGTCGCATCTGCACACTATGTGGCAAGTACGGGCACCTTGTGGCAACCTGTCGCCGAGCACTGGGAAACGCAGTGACGGAACCAAATCGGGTCTGCTACAACTGTGGAGAACCAGGTCACTACCGACCCCAGTGCCCTCGTCTTGTGGGCAATGTTCCACAAGCTCGTGGACGTGCCTTCAACATCAACGCGAACCAAGCTCAAGCGAACAACGAGGTGGTGAACGGTACGTAAAAATTGCAACCCTACCTCCATAGAATTTCTCTTAAAATTCCTTACTTATGTCCTTAAGTGCCTTTAAAACCTATACAGGTATGTTTCTTATTAATGACACCTATGCATACGTATTATTTGATTCGGGCGCCGATAGAAGTTTCGTTTCCTTAGAGTTCGAGCCGACACTTTCTAAACCTCGCTCAAATCTAGAGAGACCTCTCACCGTCGAAGTTGCTGATGGAGAACCCATCACCGTCGACGTGGTTATTCGCGATTGTCTATTGTGTCTCGACGACCATAAGTTTCTTATCGACCTTATTCCTATGAAGCTCGGGAGTTTCGACGTCATTATTGGCATGGATTGGTTATCTAAGAACCATGCCGAGATCATTGTTTCGAGAAGTGCATTCGCATGCCCTTACCCTCCGGGGACACGTTGAAGGTGTTCGGTGAACGGTCCTCCGAAGGTCTCAAGCTTATGTCATGTACTAAGGCTCAGAAATGCCTAAGTAAGAGTTATCCGGCATTCTTGGCCTATGTAGTCAACACCAAAACCAAGGAGAAGGAACTCAAAGATGTTCCAGTTGTACGAGAATTCCCTGAGGTCTTTCCCGATGATCTTAGCGGGTTACCTCCCGTACGCGAAGTAGAATTTAAAATCGACTTGATTCGGGAGCAAGCCCCGCATCACCTTACCGACTCGCACCATCGGAAATGCAAGAACTCTCTAGCCAACTCCAGGAATTATCCGAGAAGGGGTTTATCCGCCCTAGTTCTTCTCCTTGGGGTGCACCTGTCTTATTTGTGAAGAAGAAAGATGGGTCTTTCCGCATGTGTATCGATTACCGGGAGCTCAACAAGTGACCATCAAGAACCGGTATCCTCTTCCTCGTATCGACGATCTTTTCGACCAACTTCAAGGAGCTGCAATCTTTTCAAAAATCGACTTGCGTTCGGGTTATCATCAACTGCGAGTCCACGACGACGATATCCCAAAGACTGCATTCCGCACCCGGTATGGGCATTACGAGTTCATGGTTATGCCTTTCGGCTTAACCAATGCTCCAGCGGTCTTCATGGATCTTATGAATCGGGTGTGCAAGCCATACCTAGACAAGTTCGTCATCGTTTTCATTGACGACATTCTTATTTATTCCAAGTCTCGCTCCGATCATGAACTTCATCTCCATCAAATCCTCGAACTGTTGAAGAAGGAACAACTGTACGCGAAATTCTCGAAATGTGAGTTTTGGCTTGAAGAAGTACAGTTCTTAGGGCACGTTGTGAATAGTCAAGGAATTCACGTCGACCCTGCGAAGGTTGAAGCCGTAAAGAATTGGAGTGCTCCCACAACTCCGACGAAAGTTCGATCGTTTCTTGGTCTAGCCGGGTATTACCGGCGATTTATTGCCAACTTCTCGAAAATCGCAAAGCCACTCACGTCCTTGACTCAGAAGAACAAGATTTTCGAGTGGAAAGCCGAGCAAGAAGAGGCGTTTGAGACATTGAAGCACAAGTTGTGCAATGCTCCTATTCTGACGCTACCGGATGGAAATGACGACTTCACGGTATACTGCGACGCGTCGAAACAAGGCCTTGGTTGTGTCCTCATGCAACGGGGAAAGGTCATCGCATATGCCTCGAGACAATTGAAGGTTCACGAGGTAAATTATACGACGCATGATCTCGAGCTCGGGGTGGTGGTCTTTGCTTTGAAAATCTGGAGACACTATCTATACGGCACACAATGTATAGTCTACACGGACCACAAGAGCCTCCAACACGTTTTCAATCAGAAGGACCTCAATATGAGGCAACGTCGTTGGGTGGAACTAATTAGCGACTACGATTGTGATATCCGCTACCATCCCGGCAAGGCAAATGTCGTAGCCGATGCATTGAGTCGAAAGACGCATCAAAAGATGGTTTCCGTTCAAGAGATTCGCGACCGACGCCAATGGTTCGATACATTGGGAGAGTTTGATACTGAAGTCCGACTCGATGTCAACAATGCTACGGTGTTATTGCAGAACTTAAGGATCGATTGTGACATCGAGGCGAGTATTCGAGAAGCACAGCAAGCGGTGCAAACCGAAGGGAGTATGAAGGAAGAGCTCGAGCCAAATCTCTTAGCCCAATTAGAAACAAGAACCAATGGGCTAATGTATTTCGCAAACCGAATCTGGATCCCCAAACGCAATAACCTTCGGGCTTCTATCATGAACGAAGCACATCGGACTCGTTATTCTATTCACCCGGGCTCCGATAAGATGTACATGGACTTACGGAGTCAATATTGGTGGCCCGGAATGAAACGAGACATAGCAACCTATGTTGCTAAGTGCCTTACATGCACGAAGGTTAAAGCGGAGCATCAACGTCCAAGTGGATTACTTGAACAACCCGAAATTCCCATGTGGAAGTGGGAACATATATCCATGGACTTCATAACCAAGTTACCTCGGACATCTCGCGGGCACGATAGCATATGGGTAATCGTCGACCGATTGACTAAGTCGGCACATTTCATACCCATACGCGACACATATAAAACATCAAGGTTAGCCCGGATTTACATCGACGAGATCGTAAGCCGTCATGGTGTGCCTCTTCACATTATATCCGACCGAGACGCTCGATTCACTTCTCACTTTTGGTCTACTATGCAAGAACTGCTGGGTACACAATTGGATTTAAGCACGGCTTACCATCCCCAAACCGATGGCCAAACCGAGCGGACGATCCAAACCCTGGAAGACCTATTACGTCTCTGTGTCCTTGATTTTGGGGGCGACTGGGATACGCACCTACCGCTCGCAGAATTCTCCTACAACAACAGTTACCACTCAAGCATCCAAATGGCACCGTTCGAAGCACTTTACGGTCGTAAGTGTCGTTCACCAATCTGCTGGACCGACGTTGGCGAGAATCTTATTACCGGTCCCGAGCTCATACAAGAGACGACCGATAAAGTCGCTATCATCCGCAAGAACCTGGAAGTGGCAAGGAGTCGACAGAAAAGCTACGCTGATAAACGTCGCAAGCCACTGGAATTCCAAGTTGGGGAGATGGTCCTTCTCAAGGTCTCACCGTGGAAGGGTGTGGTTCGCTTTGGAAGGAAAGGCAAGTTAGCTCCAAGGTTTGTAGGGCCTTTCAAGATCCTGAAAAGGATTGGGAAAGTGGCCTACAAACTAGAACTACCCTCCGACCTTAGTGGAATTCACCCTGTCTTCCACGTCTCGAACCTGAGGAAGTGTCTGGCCGACGATAATTTGCATGTACCATTGGAAGACATTCAGATCGACGAGTCACTACACTTCGTTGAAAAACCCGTCGAAATCATGGATCGCATTATGAAGAAGACTAGGACCTCTACGACCCCAATTGTAAAGGTTCGATGGGAGAACAAACGAGGAGCGGAATTCACTTGGGAGCGTGAAGAACATATGAAGAAGACTTACCCTTACTTATTCTTGTAACCCTTTTTGATTCTTAATTTCGGGACGAAATTCTTTTAAGTTGGGGAGACTGTAACATTCTGTATTTTTGTGTTCATTTTATTATGCCATTTTATAGCATCTTTAGTAAATCGTTTTTTTTATACATATAATAATACTAACAATAATAATAATAGATAATAATAATAATAATAATAATAAAATAATAATAATAACAATAATAATAATAAAAATAATAATAATAAAAATAATAATAATAATAATAATAATAATAATAATAATAATAATAATAAAAATAATAATAATAATAATCATAATGAATTAAAGTGCAGTGACTTGGTTCGCGTTGATGTTGAAGGCACGTCCACGAGCTTGTGGAACATTGCCCACAAGACGAGGGCACTGGGGTCGGTAGTGACCTGGTTCTCCACAGTTGTAGCAGACCGATTTGGTTCCGTCACTGCGTTTCCCAGTGCTCGGCGACAGGTTGCCACAAGGTGCCCGTACTTGCCACATAGTGTGCAGATGCGACACGGAAGATTGCCCGGGTGGTGATACCTACACGTGTTACACATAGGTAGAGGGCCTGCATAAGCCCTTGCCACGGGCACTTGTGCTTCCGGTGTAGCCCCGGTAGTACACTGTCTTTGGGGCGGTTTAGGAGCAGCCACGGCATAGTTCCGTGCCGGTACAAACTTCCGTTTCTTGTTATCAGGCTTGACCTCCTTAACCTCCTCGGAGGTCGTCTCTCAGTCTTCTTGGCACCCTTTGCAGACATAGTGCCCGCTCGGATATGGTTCTCCGTCAATTGGGCAGTGATGGTGATAGCTTCTTCCAAGGTTGCGGGCCGGCTACCCATAACGACATCCTGAATCTGAGGCGGTACACCCTTAATAAATTTTTCCACGTTTCGGGAAACAGTATCCACCATGTGTGGCAGCAGTATGCTTAGTTCATGATGACGGGTAGAATATGCTAGATGGTTCCCGCCATCCTGTTTCAGGCTCCAGAATTCTTCCTCCAGTTTCTGGATTTCACTCCTCGGGCAAAACTTGGCTATGGCTATGTTTTTGAATTCCTCCCAAGTTAAAGCCAAGATTGCATCGGGGCCTCGGTTCCTCTTTTCACTGTTCCACCACGTTAAGGCCCGTTGCTATAGCATACTGGTGGCATACCTTACTTTGAGTGCTTCGGGGCACTCACAGTTGACGAAGGTGTTCTCCATCCCTTCAAACCACTCTAAGAGACCGGTGGCACCTTCCTTGCCACTATAACTGGGAGGCTTGCATGAACTGAAATGCTTGAAGGTGCAAGACTGGTGTTACGCCGTTGGTTTGCACTATTTTCCCCTTGACCGTTGCTATTGTTCGTGACGTTTGCGATCATAGTGCTGCTAAGTTCAGCCACCATGGTCGGGATGACCGCAGCCATTTGCCGGGCAATCATGGCAGCAAGCTTACGGCCGGATCTTCCTCGGTTTCCGTGGAAACGAGACATGCTGGAAAAATACAAAGTGGGTTAGGATCGGTTAAGGATAATATGGGTGGGCAATTAAGGTAAGAATCATGAATTATACGGAATGATTCCATTTGGTGACGCATCACCATTTGGAAACGTTGACACGTCAAGATGAATTGACCCATTCACCTCAGAAACTCGTGTATGTTGGTCATAGTTTATCACTCATCCCGGAAATCCCCAGGTAGCGTAACGGTTCCCTCAATGAGATTTATACGTATACGCTTGCCTTAGCCCGAGGGCCTTTTGCAAGAAAATCCAGAATACAGGTGTCTATGTACCACACTAGTTCTTTGGTTTATGAAATCAAAAATCTTGATGGGATATTTACAAGATTAGACATAAGGTCTAAAGAATTCCTATCAATAGATTCTACTTGGAGACGAGAATAAGTTTAAGAAATAGTAACTGTCGGGGAGAATTAACGTTTAAGATAAGTCTAGGGGAGACGGGTAACAATATGTAATCATGTAGAAAGGCACCTATGCTAAGGCATCACATTGCACATAATAAGCATAGCGTTAGGCAGCATGCAAACAATAAGTATGTATTCATAAGAATACTATTCTATAAGG
>CM044007.1:79792255-79979040 GCA_024085815.1 Flaveria linearis | reverse complement strand
AAGTGTGGAATGTAGTGATTTGCCCCACCTACGGAAGACATACTCTAATGATAATTAAATGTGGGACTCATGATTGCTACTGATTAACAAAACTTCACAACATGATAAATAACATCTAGTGATACAATACTCATGTTTGAATTTAAGTGGATTTATATACTGCAATCAGGTATGTGTTGAATCAACTAATCAACATCATCAGAAGCCAAGCTATAGTATGATCCCCTATATATATGCATGCATGTAACTGTTAAGTCGATGTTTAATTGGTATCTGAACTGACTTTCTCTCATTTAGACTCTCTTATGCTTGTCATGCCTGTTTACAACTAAATTTATGATAAATGTAACAGTCTCACATTAATCACAAATTTAGGGGGAGTAGTTCATGCATGAAAAACAATAAAAGCTGATAATTGATTTGAATTACTTTGAAGAATTGGAACTTGAGCACTAACTTGAATGCAGGATACAGTAAACTTGCTTCCCTGTACTTAATGCCATGCAAATAAAGTCACAATGTCCAACATCAACATTGATTCTACTCAGTAGATATCATACATTTAAAGTTTTAAACTTTTTATGTTCGCAGAAGTTTCAGTAATACCTCTCATCCGTAGAAGTATTATGTGATTTCTGATTCAGCAGCAAAACAAATGCATTGTTTGAACTTTACATCCGCAGATGTTAAGGACATCCGCAGATGTTAAGGTTCCGCAGATGTTGACATCCGCAGATGTCAAGGTTCCGCAGATGCTCTGCGGAAGAGATAATGCATTCTAAACACTTGGTATGCGGATAGGAATGAATGGAAGTGGGCCCAACAATTAATAAAAGAACATAATTAATAAAAGAAATTAATATGTTCCCCTATAAATAAGGTTTCTGATATTTTTTACAGAGCACTTTTTCACTTTTAACCTAGAAAATCGCCCATTTTCCCTCTTTTTCAAATTTCAAAATATCCGTTTCCAAGAACTAATCATCAACATTATCCTGTAATAAATTACTGTTATTGCAAAGGTAAATCATGTCTTAAACATCAGTACGAAACTGTTTAATCGGTTATTGACATTCAAACGATTCAACTGCATGTTTTCTAACTTGATTTTCTTTACAGATGGATAATAGATTCGCCAAAGAACATAATGTGTGCGCGTTCTAAACGCTGATGATCGGCGGCGGAAGGATGTCGAGATATCATAAGATATCTCCGACGATCAAGGCTCTCTACGCCTTGACGGCTGAGCCTGTGATCCACAGGCACACATAATCGATTTCTGGAACTCAGCACGAGTTGAAGAACAAGATGATGAAGAAGTGATTGTGCTGAGATTCGGAACAAGCGTCTACGAATCACTGAAAACATCATACGAAGATGCTTGGAACTGGGTGATAGAAAGATAGGTCCCCGATGTATTCGAGAATGAATACATTGAGAAAATTTTCAATCTGATGGGGTATGATGGTGACTACGAGAAAGGGGAAATCAAAAAGGGTAGGCTGTGCAACCGTACAGATTCTTGTGCCATACCTACCTGAAATGCATGTCAAACAGGAAGTCAGGACTGGACAGATTCTCCAGGCACATATCATCTGGGATCATCGGGATATTCGAGGGGAGAATCTATAATTACGCCAAAAATCTTCAATTGTCTGAGTGAACAAGTCAAACTGCAGAAGAATGACAAGAGATGTACATGTTCCCGAGATTCCTGCAACTGGTGATCAACTCAGAACTACCAGGGTTGGACAAAGTTGGAGATGTGTTGTTCAAGCACACTTGAGCAAAGCTGTGCTAAACAAGCTTAGTGGAAAGTATCAGGGTCAAGATATGCCAATGTTCGCGCATGTAATAGATCCTCAAGCAAACTTGCCACAAGAGTTGGCTTGGGCTGATGAAGCAGAATCATCTGCTGATTCTGCACAAGCATCTCACTCACCATTCCAACATCACCACACCAATCACAATCACACTCATCAACCAAAACTTCACCACTCTAACATCATACACCTAGCCAAAACACCCTCAACAATCTCAATCACCAACAAGCTTGAACACCCAACCAACCTCCCCAATTCATCAACATCAATCACCTACTAATATCCTCATCACCTACCAAAAGCACTGAGCAACATCTCCAGCCAAACAACAATCATCATTAGCTTCTCAGTCATCATCACATCACACACAACCTTTCTCTCCACTTCAAGCTCAATCCCCTGTACAACCACCACCAGAATCACCAAAACATTCATCCCCGGAAAGTGCTGGAACTGACCTTTTGCGATAACTGAGTCGTACACTCTGTACACTCAGGAGACACAGAGATATTATCTCAAGCCAGCACTGTTCCTATCTCACCACACACACAGAAGAACATGCTTCATCAGCACATACTGAGCCCATATCTTCATTGAAAGATGAACAAATTGCTGATGAGCATGGGGAAGTACAAGGATCTGAAGTACAAGGATCTGCTGAGGATGTCATTGCATACCATGAAGATGATCTAAGTGACAAAGACATTCCTGTCAGCAAAAGCTATTTGGTTGCTAAGTACAACAAGTTAGTACTCAAATCAAATAAGCGAAAAGCAAGAATTCAAGAGCTGAAAGGAGAGTAATAAAAGAAAAGGATGAAGAGCTGATGGAGAAAATGCTAGACTAAAAAGGGAGAGAAGATGCTCTAAGCAACAATGAAGTCATTGATGCATTGTTGAATAGAGAACAAGAGTTGGAGGCTTCTTTGAAGACTGAGCAAAATGAGAAAGCTGAACTGACCAAAAAGAAAGATGCAGAAATAGAAGAGCTGAAAAAGAAGATATCTGATCTGCAAACAAAAGAAGCCCCAAGTACTGATCAACAAAAACAGCGGGTGAAGCTGCTAAGAAAATGATTTCATACACCGGAAAAGAAAATACATAGGAGCAACTCAAAAGAACATGAAGATGAAAGCTCTCCAAAGAAACCAAAACTTCCATCCCTGCACCTACACCTTCAGTAGATGTGTCTACTGTGAAGGTACCATCCACGGATGATGATGACAGTGAGAAAGAATGGGAGGAACTGACAAGAATTGAGTCCCCCACTGAACAAAAGGGTGGAAAGGCCGATGACCTTCTAACAACAGCTGACATCATGGAAGAGAGGCCTGATTCTAGCATGTTTATGACCCTCATCAACCATGGTTTTCCATATGACATGGTTGAGAGGATGAACACTTCTGAAATGAAGAATGCTCTGAAAGAGTTTGAGTTTGCAAGGTTCATAATCCCAAACTGTGATTATGAAGCCTTTACACCTTTCAATCATTGGAGAAGATAAGGAAGGATCTGGGCCACTGTGACACAGCAAAACTTACCAAGTACAATATGACTTGCTGGTTACAGGGCCACAACTACAAATCTCATGAACTTAAAGGTAGAACCGCTGGAGAACTTCGAAGGATGATGGAGCATGTAATGAAAGTGGAATTGGAAACTGGTGTGAAGTTCAGAACCACTGCTCCACATCCAAAAGAACAACCAAGTAAACTTGCTGCTGATCCTATCACAGTTGACCAAAAGATCAGCACAAGGAAAAAGAAACACTGATCAGAGAGCCAAGGGCAGTGATCCCCGGAAAAGTATGGCCTCTGGGAACAACTGTTCGAGAGATTACCGAGAAGAAATCAACTCTCGTACAGCTGTATGATCATATCACAACTCCTAGTTCTATGGAAGACAACAGGATTATGGCCTGGAATATGATCCAGACTGGGATTGTGCAATATCAAGAGGACATCTGGAAGGATTCAATACTCCATGATGTGGAAGACATGCTTAGCCTTCCGGAGCAAGATATGAGGGATCTACAGAGCATCCAATGTTCAACTACCCAATCAATCTAGGGGGAGAGACTTCTCAGCAGCTGTAAATGGTATGAAGACCAGTTTTACTGATGATGTGCTCATGCAAGCAAAGAGAATGATAAGGAGCACAAAAGAATGATACAAAATCAGAAAAGAAAAACAGCTGAAGTCTCATCCCTTGTAGATGATGATTTGCTTAAAAGAGTGGGATGTACCAGAAGCTCACACACCATCAAAAGTATCACTGGAAATCAATTCACGTGTCCAATCTCAGAATGGGGATACGTTGAAAAGAATAAAGAGATGGTGTTGCTGAGAAATGTTGATGGGAAGAGGGAGAAAAGATAAGAATATTGATCCAATGGAGCTAAAGATGCTGCATCCCAGCTACACATCATACCTGCATGATAAATTCTTCCCAAAACTAACAAATGAAAAAGCCCAGAATGATCTCTGCTTGTATGTGCATATGATTCAAGTGATAGATAAACTGCATGCAAAGGCACACAAGAGAAGGAAGCATGAGGCTGGGCTACTAAAAGGAACAATGATAGCTGAAGTGTCTGAGCTCAGAATATCTGAAGAAGATGAATTAGAAATAGTGCATAATGATAGTGTAGTGGAAACACTTACTACAGAAGAAGATGTTTTGGGACTCAGTTATGACACACTGAAGAAGATCAGCAGGATGCAAATAAAGTACAAATATGATGATCAGAAAACTGCTGTATCTTACTTCTACAATAAAATGATAGCAAGAGTCAAGGAGCTTGCAGTGTGAAAGACTGATTACAAGGAGCTAAGCCTAAGGGGGAGTATTGTTAGGTCTAGATTGTATAGGGCTAGATCATTTTGTATAGGCTTAGTACTTGAAAATCAAGTCTTGTAATTATCATTTGTAACAGTCAAAATATATATATATATGTGCATTGAATGTATAGGTTAACCCCATATATATGTGTGTTGATTTGTGATTGACAGGGAAAAACAATATACTTGGACGAATTTCTGAAATTGACCAAGTGTAAGAAACATCTACGGATGAACAATTTTGTTAATCCGTAGATATGTTTCTTACATGATCAAATGACCAAGTGAATGTTCTGCGGATGATTAAGTACTGTGAAGTGAAGACTCCTACGGAAGAAGAATTTCCTACGGAAGAACAACTTTGCTACAGAAGACCAAATCATCTACGGAAGAACAAAAGTGTTGCGGACGACAAAGTTTCTGCGGAAGAACATTATACTTGTGCGATTGCTAATACCTAGAAGTCAAACAAGTCAACACAATCAATAACAAATCCCGAGAGATCGGGTGTTTCCTAACCGACTCAAACCGTGTATAAATATGAGTCCTAGGTTTCACATCTCGGTGAACACAATCAATCAATATTACGGCTGTCGAGTTACATCATTGTGCAACCCTAACCGCCGTCACATCAACATCAAACATCATTCGATTCACAGAATTCGTTGTTCATAGTCATTCATTATTATTCTTTTGTAATCATTACATTATAGTTAATGAAATACATTGAATTATTATTGATTCGTAGTATTGTGTTTCTGTGGTTGTGTTCATCATTAATCATTAAAAAACAATTAAACGTCAATTAGTGATAATTCCGCGATCATTAAATGATTTATTTAATACTGGTAATTCCTGAATCGCGATCCTTGGATTCACACTGTTGTTATCAATTTGTTTGTTATGATTTCTGATGCAGAATCAACGAATGTGAAATGATATGTTGATTTGTTTGATTGGTATTGTTGATGTTTGTGTTTGATGTGATGTATTCTATGTGTTTGAAATGCTAGATGTGTTACAAGTGAAGAAATTGTTAGATTTCTCTTGATGATGCTGGTTATGTTACCTTTGATTTGGGGCTTTTATATGTGTTTGGCAAATGTGATGCAGGGTGTTTAGATGTGTGTTTTGCAATCGAACATCTGAAAATTGAGTGATAGATAATCACTTTCGAGACCCACATCCAAACGCCACTTAACAAGCTTAAAGATCATTAATATCACCCTGCTTGATGTTTTCTATGTTCATTTTTTATCAGAGATTGAGATGATGAAAGAAAGATTCTCAAAATTGTTGCTTGGAGAAGATATGTCTGGTTGTGGGAATGGTGTTTGTACAGCTTTGGCTATATCGAATGCAATTACAAATCTCTGTGGTAAGTCAAAATATGAACAATTTGCACAAAAATGATAGCAAATTTCAGTAACATATTACAACTTCTTTAACATTGTTTCATTTTTATGTTTCTTGAAATTTCAGCCATAGTTTTGGACAAATATGGAGGCTAGAACCTCTATGCCCTGAAAAGAAACCGATGTGGCGAAGAGAGAGAGATGAATGGCTTTTATATGTGAGTGATTTTATGCATCCAATTGATTTACTGAAACTATATCCTAGAGTAAACAATCGATTCTTTTTATGATGAGTTACTTGATTAGATAGATTTGTAGCATTCTAGATATAGAGATTGTGTAATTCAAATGAGGGCGGATTTGTTCCATATATACCTTTTTGTCACATCTATGATTTATTAAGGAACTTGTGTTATGATCGATAACAAAACAATCATTTGTTTTAGGGTTCATGTTTAGGGTTTGCAGATTCTTCATACTTTTTTGTTGTATTAACCTATTTTTGTAAAAACATGACTGCATTATTTGTTACTTTGTTAGAGTTTAGGTTTTACATGTTTTGTTGCTTTTTATTTGGAATGTTTGCATATCACATGTTTGTTAGAGTTTATGAACTGATTCAAAGGTTGTATTGTTGATGTAAGGATAACGTTGAAGCATGTATGTGTGTGTCATTTTCCTTGAAGACATCTGATGACTGATGTGGTATGTAATTTAGTTACTCTTTCTTTGTCTTCAACTTGGCTATTCGAATCCATTTGAACCCCTGTAGCATATGTATTTAGAACCGGTTGATTTTGAATAGCTAAGCAACATTTCAACTATCAAAAGACAGATTGTTGATTTTTTAAGATTGACCTGAGCACACATCAGAATCTGAGCTTACATATTTTGCAAGATAAATAGATAAAGAACTATGCTTTCAATTCCATAGAGAAAATCAATCATAAAAAAATAGTAATCCATGAATGTGAGGTGTAGTAATTGGCCCGTTAAATGTGAAATTACTTTAAATATGTTAAAGTGATGTTTGATATCATGAAGGAATTATTTCATCAAACGGATCAAACAGGTTAAAAAATAAAAATATTAATAAATCTCTGAACAATGACTTCTTATAAACATTGTAAGTTATATTTTATGCAGGTTATTTTAGAGTGGTATAAAATTCTATTGCAGTGTGATAATACTTAGGCGCAACTATTCGTTAAAATTTTGCTTATGTATTATGTAATTTTGGTTACGTATATACACTCAAATTTGATCAAAGTACAGATCGACTTAGCATGAACATTCGAAATTGAAATTGTAATTGAAAGAGGGAGATCAAATGATCTATTTTTGCTTTAATGGGTTAATAGTATTTGTAAATTGAGCCATAAAGTCCTCTGGTCATGGTTTTTGCAGAAGGCTTATAACACTTTTCATGGGGGAGCAGTTGGATCAATAGCAGAGATGGTTGGTATAGCTTGTGCTAGAACTGTGGTCAACAAAGATAAAACTTTTTCTTGGTGAATTAAGCATCTTATATTTGTCTGCAGCTATTAGCCAAGTAAGTCCTTTGAGCCAATTCTTTGTTACTCTCTGCGTTATTCATTCTGCAGTAGTTGTTCTATCTTAAGCTTATAGAAGTGTTTAAATGTATAGTGATCAACTTCGATAAGCTTGCAGCATTCTAGAAATGTTAAATGAGTTAGGCAGCCAGATGAGTTAGCATTCTAGATATGTGCAGGTGGAAAACAAAAAAAAACCATTCCCGTCAACATTTCGCGCAACGCCCGATAAGGAATTCAACTAGTTAATTTAAAAGTAGCCATTCTGTTATTCAAAGTTCTACCAAATTTGTTCCTTGATGGTCTATGACTATATGGTTAAGTCTTAAAAAAAACAATCATTTTATATTTTCCAAACTAAAAATCTCTTTTAAATCCATACGACATGGAGTATTTTAGGGAAAAAATGTTTAGAAGGCATATGACATTTTTTATATCGTCTGTCTAGAATTTGAACACGTGTTATTACTATATAAAACTTAACTAACTTAATGATACATTAAATGCTAATGATTTATATATATGCTATTCAGATTATATAACATATTTTTTGATAAATTCAAAACATGTTTATTATTGAAGACAATTTTTTTTATAAACAAAAAAAAAACTAGAAACATGAAGTTTTTTTATACAGAATTTTTTTAAAATTGACACGGTTTAAAAAAAATATTAAAAAAAATTAGAGGTTTAAAAATAATTTTTTAAACAAAGGTTTTTTTAAGAAAACAAAAAGTTTAGAAAAATATTATCATTATTTTATTAACTAAAGTAGTATGTTATACCTAATTTTAATCATGCTTTATCTTAAAAAGTTATTTATAATTTCTAAATATTATAGATTAAAATTTTTAATTCGAGTTTCTAAACTAATGAGATAATATGATGGAATATGGCGATACGGTAATTTGATTACGGTTAAAAAATATTGTTCTATTTTATGGTATATATTTTGAAAATATAATTAAGTATATAAAAGTTACATGTGTTTTTAAAGATAATAGAAGTATATGGAAAATCAACAATGATTGTGTTGTTTTTCTTTTTATGTCTATTGTTTAGGCATTTGGAATGAGGCTCTTCTTTAAGATGTGATTTGTTTTGATCAAGGATATAAATGATCAAGTCACACACTTCTCAACAAATTAACAAAAAATCAAATCTTATATTTGAATTCACGTGCCCACACACATGTTTTGTAGATGAGTTTTCAAGAATGCAACTATAGAAGGTGTTTAGAGATTTCAGTGACTTGATAGATGTCTTTGCTGCAAAGAAAAAGCTAAGGGTGGGATCAAGTTTGCCTTTGACATATACAAGAAAATTACAAACCTCTGAAACTTAAAAATGACACAAAGTTTCGTGAAGATATTGTCAAGTATGACATGCATCATAATCCATATAGATAAATAAGGTAAGTACCTAGTATATATATAGAACTTTTCGGGATTAAATTCTTATGTCTTGAATATAGAATTTTTATTAAATATGAAGTCAGATTTTCACACTCGAAAGATTCTTCATCACTTAATCAGGAGTCTTAAAGAAAACATGGGTACGAAAGAATCGTGAAATTTAAATCATGAGAGCCCTTTCACTGCTGAAGAAACTTTGCATCTTTTTTCAGATAACATAGGATTACATCAGCCATCAAGGCATAACCTAATAATAATATTTTTATATTGCATCTAGGGTGGAAAATTGTATTGCTTCATACAAAATAGAAAAACTACCGATGGAAGACCCATTTAGGTTAGCTGATATATCGGACCTAAATAATCTTCCTCTACTCATGTGGAGGTTGTTGATAGCTTACCGACTAATTCAGTAGCTAATTCTTCTCATATTTTTCACTAATTCAGTAGCTAATTCTTCTCATATTTTTCTTAACCTAACTCAATATCAAGGATTGAGTTTTTAATTGGGTTCTAGGTAAGATTGGCTAGTCTCGCATAAGGTGTGGTTCATTTGGTCTGGGTTCTACCCTTGCTAGTTGTTTAATTTTTAGGTGATTTTTGTTATAGTCTTGTTGATGTATTGTTGGTTTTGTATGGAGTAATGTTGAAATTTATAGATATACAATTCAATAAAAAACTCATTTAACTGATTACTATTCTAATGTTTTTTATTTGTTTTGTATATTGTTTCATGTGTTTGGGCTGAAACTATGGGCTGCATTGGAGTTATGTTGTGGACTCTTTCAAGTCAAAGAAGTTTGACTGGGCTTCTTTTGTTACCGTTACAAAGCTGTGAGCTTAAAAGGCAACAAATGGGTTCAAACAAGAAAAAGGAGAAGAGGCTCGTTTGGGACCGATGGTTCTCTAGGATTTAATCCCTTGGCAATTGTCTTCATCTTCTCCACTACACTCATGATGAAATCATCTGCTCAACATCAAGATCTGATATCGCTCTTATAAGTCTCCATTCCTCTTGTTGATTGGCAGAACTTGTTCATGTTCAACTTTATCATTCATCATAGTCTGAAGATTTGATCTTATTCACTATATTTCTATTAAATCCTTCAGTTTGTTTACATGGTATCAAAGCCCAATGGCTCTAATCGAGTGCTCGATCTGATCTTGGGTTATACCGCTGCTCGTAATTGTGATATGTTCCTATTAGGGTTTTCAAATCTGAAACCTCCAGATCTCTCTCTCTTAGTGCTCCACACGCACACACACTCACGTAACGCAGATCTGCGTGTAGATCTGATCTCCGAAGCAGAGCAATGCCGTTGCTGGATGCCTTAACGGTGATATCGCTGCTGCTGCTGCTTGTTAGGGTTATACACATTCAGGCGTCAGTGCACAATTACGCCGGTGATAAGTTCGTGAGAAAGGGGAATGCGTTTGTAGTCCATGGAGGAAGTGAGGGAATCTATTACTCTCATCCAACCTCAAGGCTCTTCCGCATCTTCTAACGGCGATGCGTATATTCGGTTTGAGAAGATCACATTTAGAAGGCCACAAGAGGCTTCTAATTTCAGCACAGGGATGATTTATGCCATACTTTTTGAGGTGGATGACAGAGAAACTATAGGTGGGTCAGCCTATGGAGGGCAGAGAGCCATCTGTTGCACTGCTGATCTTGCAAAATTGGGTGCATGTAAAGAAGGGGAAGTTATTCACGCCTATCAACGACAAATCCTGGGTGGCCTGAAGTTTTTGGTGTCTCATTTGTTGTCAATGAAGAAACTTCCACTATGCAACAAGATCTGTACAGATTACAAGAACCGGGATGTATAATTTGTACTTCATGCATTGTGAACCAAAGCTTGTAGATCTAGCCGTAGAAGGAAAAACCATATGGAAAAATCCAAATGGGTATCTCCCTGGTAGAATGGCACCACTTCTAAACTTCTATGGGTTCATGTCACTTGCATTTTTAGTTCTTGGAATCTTTTGGTTCTCTCAGTATGCAAGATTCTGAAAGAGGTTTTACATTTACAGAATTGTATAACTTGGTTATAACATTGGGTATGTTCGAGATGGCATTATGGTACTTTGATTATGCAGATTCAATGAAACTGGGGTGCGACCAACAGGGATTACCATATGGGCGGTAACTTTTGGCACTATAAAGCGCACCGTTTCACGTTTAATTATTTTAACTGTTTCTATGGGATATGGTGTTGTAAGACCAACTTTGGGTGGTCTTACTTCAAAAGTTGTCATGCTTGGGGGAACATTTTTCCTTGCTTCTGAAGTGCTTGAGTTGGTAGAACATGTTGGTGCTGTTAGTGATCTCTCTGGAAAGGCGATGTTATTTTGTCTCTCCCTGTAGCAGTCTTGGATGCGTTTTTTTTTGTTTTATGGATATTCACCTCACTATCTTCAACTTTAAATAAGCTCCAGGCTAAAAGAATGATGGCCAAACTAGATATATATAGGAATTCACAAATGATTTGGCTGCTACGTGCCGGCTCCGTCTTCATGTTCGCTGCTGCTGTTCACTGCGTGCTCTGATTTTCGCTGCTGTTCGCTGCGTGGTCTGATTTTTCTGATGTAACATAGTAACCCTTGAAGGTTACGTGTTGCATCCTTGCTTGGATTCCCTGAAAATCAGGGACTGCCCCGCTGTGAGATCTTTCCTCTCTATTAATTTTCTGTCTTGCATCATTATTGAATCTTATCATTAGTCATTGTTTGACGGGTTTGGGGTACCGATATCTGTACTGCATTATGATTTGTTCTGTGTGTTAGTTGTGCATCACGCTGCGTGCTATTACATTTGTTGTGTGTCTTCATATCATCTTGAGCTAATCCTTGATCTGCCTTCCTGTGAAAGGTGTGAAAACCTGGCTCTGGCTCTTGGTTGATCTTCTTGCGTGTGCTTGCTTTCTATCATTCATTTCTTGCTTTGGCATTATGGCTGATTCTGGTCCTGTCATTAATATTACTGCTTCGAGTACTCAGATTAGTAAACTTGATGTGTGTGATCCATTGTATCTTCATGCTAATGATATTAATACACTACCATTGTTACAATGAACTAAAGGAACTGAAAATTATACTGTATGGGCTAGTTCAATAAAATTGGCTTTACAAGTTAAAAACAAACTTGGATTCATTGATGGTAAATGTGAAAAATCTAAAACTGACCCTATACTTGCAAATCAATGGGATAGATGTAATTCTGTGGTTTCAAAACTTAATTCATGGACAATATAGGAATCATGGTTTTTTAAGTAAATGGGTCAGGTAAATTTGTGTCTCAAGTATGTCCAGATTTTCTATAACATATGTGAGAGTTGTAAAGCCAATCTGGTTTTTAAACAAGGTTCGTAGTAAGTTTTTATTTCTATAAGTGTTTTTTGTAGAACTCTTATTAATAGTTCTTTTAATAAAGGTTTTGAAAAAACTTCACACTGTGTTGTGTTGGTTTTTGAGAGTCATTTTATGCCTGTTGCTGTATTCAAGTTGTCTCGTGTTTTTTGGGGTGTAATGAAAAATTAGATTGAGATTAATAGCACAATTTTAAAAGAATCAAAATTTAAAAGTTTTTGATCTTATGTTAACTTTTATTAGTATATTCTCTTTCGTATATTTTGGCTTAATATTCATGATTGTAGGATTATGTGTTCTATGGAATGAATCTTTGCCTCATGAGATTCAAATTTGTCTTAAACAGTGATGAATTGTATTTTGGCTATGACCGTGTTGTGATGGAGTTTTTAATCTGTAACATGAATTTCTTAATTGCTACTAGTGTGTGTGGTGTCATGATGAGTTGTTTAAACCCTATGTCTTATCTTCTATGATCTTGTCTCTAGTTAATTGAACTATGTTGTTCTTGTGTTTTAACTTGTATTATGGACAAGTGTGTTCTTGATTCTTTGACAACCATCTATATTCTTTCTCTTGTGTAAGAGATATTATGAATTTGTATTTATTTAAAATCTATTTGGTTGTGTCTTTTTGTCTGATATAGCTTATGCTAATCTTATTATTATCAGACATGTTTTTTGAATCTTGTGATTCAGTATTATATGTGAAGTTGTAAAAGTTTTGCTTGATTCAAATTAGTCTTTATGTTCTTTACAAGCTCTTTGTTTATATGGTTCTTGTAAAGTTGTAAAAGTTTTTTATCAATGCAAATTAGTCTTTATGTTCTTCGCAATTCTTGCTTCAGACATTGTTCTGAGTTCTTAAAAGTCAAGTGGCTTTTATCTTTCTTATCAGATATGTTTTTCTGATAGTCTTATTGAATCGTGTGATTCTTTCTTTGTCATAGTCTGATTTTGGTGTGATTCTGCTTATTTCTAGACACATATTCTGAAATCTTTTAAATCACATGTTCTATCAGATTTGTTTTACTCTTACAGTCATATTGTTCTGTCTTTGTTGATTGTTATTTTTCATGGTTATTACCACATGTTGTGTTGTGACTTGTGGCACTATTTGTGTTTATACTTTGTTAATGATGAGTCTAAACCTCATTATCTGCCTAATATTTCTTTATGGATAACTCTGTTGAGAGGGGATATGTTTTATTGGAGATAAAAGTGTCAGCTTTTGTTATATCTATCTTTACTAATATTAAGCTGTATTTTTGGTCTTGTCTTCATATGGTAGTTAAATTTCTCTCTACCTTGTTATTCATGTCTTCTATGCTTAAAATTATATTGAAAAGTATAACAAATCAATTTAAAGTATTTTGTCATATGTGTTCACAGTTGGTTTTATAAAATTAAAGGTTAAATATCTTAACGTGTGAACAAAAGTTTTTGCAAGTGGATTCAAAGTTTACTATCCCATTTGAAGTTCACTGTCTGGTAAAAGTGCTTTTATAGGTTTGTTCTAATTGCTATCCAATTGAGACAATGTTCAGATTTGCATTCTGATTGCATTTACCTAGAACTATATAGTTGACTTTAGCAGTTAATCTTCAACTAAATCGTTGTGTTACATAATTAACAGGAAATGAAGTTGTTTGAAAAGGTGTCTCTTATAATAATCTGATGGTTAAATATAGTTGATGATGTTCAAATGTATTTGCTTATTGAATTGAGGGGGGATGTTGAAATTTATAGATATACAATTCAATAACAAACTCATTTAACTGATTACTATTCTAATGTTTTTTTATTTGTTTTGTATATTGTTTCATGTGTTTGGGCTGAAACTATTGGGCTGCATTGGAGTTATGTTGTGGACTCTTTCAAGTCAAAGAAGTTGGACTGGGCTTCTTTTGTTACCGTTACAAAGCTGTGAGCTTAAAAGGCAACAAATGGGTTCAAACAAGAAAAAGGAGAAGAGGCTCGTTTGGGACCGATGGTTCTCTAGGGTTTAATCCCTTGGCAATTGTCTTCATCTTCTCCATCTACACTCATGATGAAATCATCTGCTCAACATCAAGATCTGATATCGATCACTCACATTTTACACGCCGCTCTTATAAGTCTCTATTCCTCTTGTTGATTGGCAGAACTTGTTCATGTTCAACTTTATCATTCATCATAGTCTGAAGATTTGATCTTATTCACTATTATTTCTATTAAATCCTTCAGTTTGTTTACAAGTAATACTAGTTTCCCCTAGCTTTTTTTTTCCAAAAAAGTTCAAGTTGTCGTTCAAAAGAATTATAACATAAAGATCAGTACAAAACAAAATTATCATATAAAGCACAAAGTGTCTTGATTATTAATTAACTAGGTTAGCACCCCGTGTATTACACGGGTTGTATAAATTACTTATGAGTAATAATTATAAGTAATAAAATAATTTCTTTGTTTTAAAAAAAATCAAACATTTTGTTCCAAAACAAACCATTAAATTAAAAAAGTGTCCTAAAAAAACCTCATTATAACTCTGAATTTTAATTATTTTAGTTTATATAAATTATATTATTTAAAACACTAATTTTAAATATTTCATATCTTTAAAAGATTTTTGATGTTTTAGGAAAAAATTCTTATCTTAACAAATGTTTTCCTTAGAAATTACATATTTAAAAGAACTCTTTCTTAAATTATTAAAAAACAATAGTTAATCTAAAAAGAATTAAATTATATCATTTGTAATTAAGGTAGTTATTTAATATGAGAGAGATACTGGAAAACTAAAATTAAGAGGTTTAGAATTTTGACAAATATTCAACTAAAAATTCTTTTATTATAATAGATAGATATTAGACCGCGACAAAACTACAAATAATAAGGAGTTGAAAATGGATTGAATGGCAAAATAGTAACCAACCCTCATTATTGTCTTTTTATTGTTTAAACCCAGTTTCATTATTTTTAAAAACGACTAACTTTTTATCTGCTTTGTCATCTTTCTTAAATTATATAATAAATCGAGATGCATATCATATTTAATATAAGTATTGTTATATAATTTTTTTATATGCATGAATGACTTTAAAAGTTTGATGTATTTGTGTAATTATCCACATAACTGCGCATAAATACATATATAAAAGTGCAAAATCATAAAAGTTTTTTAACAATAATACATTTACTTTTAAATACCACTTAATTAAACACAGAACTTGCAATCCACACTTTATTTATCAAAAAGACCACTAGACTATAATGTCATAAATTGTGTAATTATATACACACAATGTGTTTTTATACTATGGTGTGAATTATACTCTCACACACACGACTCCTCGTAAACCAAGTATCGTATTCTGGTGGATTCCTACACGTTGCATGTTAAAAACATCCCGTATAGTAACTTAACCTACATCCATATAAAAAAAATGTATCAAAAATAAAATTCATATTAACAAGATGTGATCAGTAAAGGATTAATTAAATATTGATGGGAATCTTTTTCATACCTGTAAATCCACTACATTTGAGTCGTCTTTTCCCTAATCACATCGGTATTTTTTTAGTCGTATGGAGTGGTTCGATCGACTCATAATTCACCAATGCCAACCTGGGATTCTTAATTTTCCAATTAAATATTAACTCCAGAATTATTACTTTTCCTTCTTAGTTAATTACTTTTAAAGTAAATTAATCATTTAATTGCACTGTTTCACTTTAATCAAAAGTTCAAAACATTGATTACTTTATGTAGTTACAACAAATCAAATATTTTATCTTTACAGTAAGTTCAACCACTCAACAAATATAATTGACATTATTACAAAAAGGTAATTACGTGCCTGTTAAAGTTTCTATTTGTATATTTATAGAAAAATTGATATAATCATTAGTATGTGATAATTATATATCTGGATTGCTTATTTTAATGTTTATATTAACAATGTACTTAGGAGAATATGTTCATTCGTTAGCTCAATAATCACACCGACTCTAAGATTTTGGTTCTCTTAATTATTCTCCGAAATTATTCTAGCTCTACAAAGTTTTATGTGTTGTATTACTAATTCACTATGATACATAATAATGCAAGGACCCTTTTATGGTATCATGATTGAAATTATCATATCCTAATTTTAATCAGTTAATATAAGTGATTGTAAAAATTATTGTTTAAGACTTAATAAGGTTCAAAGTTTAAAGTTTAAAGTTTAAAGATGAAAGATGAGTTATATAATCATTAACAATGAGTTGAACAACTAAGTCCTTTTTCAATAAGTAACATCAGTCTAGCTTGAATGAAGCTAAGAAACATATTGCGGTAAAGAATAATCCTAGCCATCTTATCAAACATTTTTGAAAGACCTTCATTAAGATATATGACTGGACTCTTTTTATAAACCTCAGCGTCATTGTTGAGAAGCAAACTTGATAACATCTTAATGCATCTTAATATGTTGTACAAAACCATCAATGTCAAGTAGTTAATCTCTTTTCATATTTCAAAAGTCTATAAAGTAGGTTCTTCTTAATTGTAATATAGATCAACAAACGTTAAAAATATCAAAGTGACGGATAACATTATCTATTTATAGCTTCATTATTAAGTTCTTCAAAATCCAAATTAAACCAACGGTAGTAGCTTTGATGTTGGTAATGTTGAATGGAAATAACTAAATAATACAAAATTTAGAATATGGTGAGGATAACAATATATACGTACTTTTCTTAACAATGATGATATATAGGAAAAAAGTAACTAAATAATTAATACTAAGAGAGATCCAATGACACATCCAATAAAATCCTTAGTAGAACACAAACTCTGATAGTTATCATTTAGCAACAATGGCAGTTGATGGCAATGTATGATGGTGAACTCTCTAGTTAGTTCAACTTCGTTTACGTACACACACTTTTCTCAACCTGATATCTAGTCAAGAAGAGAAGATTTCTCTTCTTATGATAGAGTGGTCTTGCGTTACTTTGTCCAGGGACGACTCGTCTATACAAAATGATAAGTAGAAGTTTCAGACTCTCATGTTTAAAGGGCCGCCAATCTTTTAAAGATCGACTATGTTCGATTTGCATTATATTCTTCAATAACAATCACATCTCTTAGCTCACAATCTCTAGAATATATATATATATATATATATATATATATATATATATATATATATAGGATGATGTTAATTTGAGAACCCATGGTTTATGTGAAAACTCTTTAACCCATATTTGAACCCTTGATCTCTAAAGCAACTTTTGATCCAAGGGCCAGGAATATTTTGTGATTAAATAATACATGCTGCAGGATTGACTGCTACTTTTAGGGCATTCTGGTAATTTGACATTGTGGTTGAAGTACTCAACCGTACCAAGTATGGTTAACCCCAAAAGCAAAAGTCACATCAGTCAATCTTCACAACCACCATCCCCTTTTCAAAATTTTTCAAACCCCAAATAGATTGAAATCAGTTCACCCCACCCCGTAAATTTCTCTTGCTCGCTTTCTTCTTCCTTGTTCGCTGGGTTCACAGCACCTTTGTAAAAATTCGATTTCGGTTTGCATCAAATCGACGGGGACAGATCATCGGAACAGTAGTTTCATCTTCATTTGGGAAGAAAAATGGAGGAGACGTCAATGGGGTAAGTCTTTTAATTATTTAAATATATATATATATATATCAAGCAATTGAAAACACACAATTCCACCATGATAGCAGCACTCATTTAACAGTAGCGACTACGATGACCCCATTCTCAATTCAATCACTCTATTACATCTATCATCCTCCCTCACATACACCATTGCATCATCAACTAACTACTAAGGCATCATCGTATCTGAAAGGGATATGAATTTGAATGAGGCTTTGTCCTGTTCTTAAGTAATCGATCACC
This sequence comes from Flaveria linearis, assembly GCA_024085815.1. Lineage (NCBI taxonomy): Eukaryota > Viridiplantae > Streptophyta > Magnoliopsida > Asterales > Asteraceae > Flaveria > Flaveria linearis. The sequence goes on along the minus strand of CM044007.1, from coordinate 79,960,786 downwards.
AGTGACGACTATCAGATCGGTGATGTGCTAACTTTAGCACACAGGGGATTCTTTGCAAATATTGATTATTTGATCGAAAACCCTACATAATTTATTCTACTTACCGACCACCGATCTGATCGAGCGTGCAGCTCTATCTTGACTTTCCTTTTTGAAATAGAACACAACCTTCTTCTTGCAAGCGTTTATTGTTCAATGAAACTGAGGAAAATGTTTAATTAGTGAAGATTCAAATTGGGGGTCTGCAAATATACGTTCTTGTATAGTTGTAAAGTTGAGGGTTTTATTTTGGGTTTTATTTTGGGCTTGTTTATTTGTACATACGTATAGCTTTGTATTTAAGTACTTATAAAATTTCATAAGCAAAACGTTTTCTTAAAAAGTGGGTATATTTTAATTAAGTGTAAGAAAGGTGTAATAATAAAAATTCAGTTAATTGAGATATACAATGTTCTGTTGTGTAATCGTTTGTCATTCTTATGTAGTAGTCAGTGTGTCGTTGGTCAAAAAAAAGAATCACTGTAGTATAATGTATAATTAAGGTACTACTAGAATATAGGAAATGTTTAGCCATTGTAAAACTCAAAGTTGAACTCTTTTAATGTATCTTGCAGGTCCATGTAAAAAAAAGTTACAGGGGTAGTTAAAAATCGAGGGCGGGATATTTTTGGTTTGATTGATAAGTTGAAAGTATGTGTTGTTTTAGATTTATGTTTTAGTAAATTTAGTTTAACTGACATTAGAATCTGGTTTTATTAAAAGGGATTATTCATGGTAGTTTTTGTTTTCTGAAATTCACTGCAATATTCGGTATAATTATGTAAGAATATGTAAGTACATGTAAGAACATGTAGGCGAAAGATTAGTCAACGTCCATAATACGTTCAGCTGTGTATCTATGCACAGAGGCATTTTAGCTTTATTATATGTATGATTATAGTTAACTTAGTATTAGAATGAAAGAAAATATGTACCAATTTTACGACTCAATCCAACTGTCTTCCTGCATAGGTAAGAACATGTAAAAAATGATGCTGGATTGGGATTGGGATGGGGGGACATGTTTTGTAGGATTAACAACATGTAAGTACGTACTGATTCATCTCCTGTTACGTATTTTCTTGGAATTTAACAGAAAGCCTTAATGAACATATCTTGTGGAATGAAACACATAAATGGAATACATGAAACTTAGGCAAAGGTCACATTATGAGCCAGAAGTGATGTAATTGAGTGTATGAATATACGTTGTACTGGAAACTGAACTTACATGTAACATAATGTAAATAACATGTAATTTTCATGTATTTACTTGTAATTTCAATGTAAATGTAATACAATGGATCATGTATACTGGAAACTGAAAATACAATGTAATAACATGTAAATGGATGTACGGAATAAAAGTTGTGCTATTATTGTAAGATGTACTGACATGCATATTGTAGAATAAAAATGTATTGTAGATGACAATATATGTATGGTACCGTTAAAAGGACATCCTTTAATAATAAAAAATTGGTTACATAGAGTTAGTTGTATAAAAAAACAAAACAAAATATTAATGGAACACATGAAAGTTTTACAAAAATCACGTTACTAAGTGTTATGTTAGATTTGGTTTATTTTATCTGATTATGTGATGTGTACTGGTGGAAAAATGTTAGTGGTAAGTAAAAACTTAAAACCTGTTTTTGATTATTACATATTATTACACATGGTTATATAAGCTTACACAGAGTTCGTTTTTCATATTTTTCAACATGTAACCAGGTGTAATTATATGTAACTTCATGTAACTACATGTAACTTCATGTAAGAACATGTAACTACGTGTAAAAAAATGAGAAATAGAATAAATAAAGCTTAACTGCTTCCAGAAAATTATTTTACTGCAGTCACATGTATGTTTGAGTAAGGTCATATAATTACAAGTAATAACATGTAACTGATAGCAACCTAGTACATGTAAGAAGGGGTGGTAAAATCAATAATTTTACAAATTAGTACTCATTTCTAACAATAGATTGGAAGTGACAAAAGTTTATTTTGTGTTCGTTAAATTAACGGTTGACTAATAGAAAATTGTTCTGTTGTATGCAGAAACATATCTTCATAGGCAACACAGGGACATATTGAGATGTTCATGGGCAACACAGGGACGAAGTTTGACTGCGGGTTCACGTGTAATGAAAGAGCATTGAAGTCACAAATTAAAATCCTAAGGAAGAAATATGCCGCTCGAATAATGCTATCGGATATAAACGTTCACAAGGAAAAACGCTCGAAAGGTTAAAGTGTTGTTTGTAGGACCAAATGTTTGGATGATAAATAATGAAAATGGTATGTATTTGTTGTTTAATGACATAGAATGTTAGAACGTGACTTGTAGTGGGATGTGCAAATATTTTGGACAAATGGGCAATGATAGGATTCAAAGAATTTGGCTGTATTAGCCAACAAAAATTGTGGGGTTGGATGTTCTTGTTATAATGGCAGGATGTAAAAAATTGTAATATTAGGTTAAAGGATGTTTGAATTGATAGAAAATTAACATGTACGCTGCAAAAAAAAGTAAATTTATGTATTAATATAATATGTAACTGGATGTAAGACTTAGACATAAGTTGTAGTATGAATATACATTATAAGCCTGACGTGATGTTGTGTAATGAAACATATAAAAATGGACCCACATGAAGCTTATGAAAAAAGACGTTAATAGCCTGACGTGATGTAATATAACTTTTAATGAAACATTGCAAAAACATGTACTATGTTTGTAAAAAACACATGTACTATTCTTCTAATTACATGTATTGCACACCTTGGTATTACATGAAACAGATGATAGTTTTACAATAAAACACGTTAATAAGTGTTAAGTTAAAGTGGTTCATTTCATCTTATTATGTGGAGTGTGTAGTATGGGAAAATATTAGTGTTAAATGAAAACGTAAAACCTTTGCTGGTTAATTACATGTTATTACGTGTTTTTGAATATTATTTATGTAGGGACACATACACTGGTAATACCATACTACACATGGATATATAAGCTGGCACAGACTTAGGTTTGCACTATTAGAAAAAGGAAGCAGACATTCGTAATACCATGTAATTTCATGTAATTTCGGGTAATTCAAAAACTAACACAACATAAAAAAACACTTAACTGTTTCCTAAAAAACATTTGGTTTTTCCAAAATATCACATATACAACCAAAAAAAATTCACATTCATTCACGCTATAAACATACCAAAAAATGTTAAACGTCTTTAGATAGGGTTACACAGCCACTTGTAAAATAACATTTTACTTCATGTAATTACATGTAAAACAAACCCCCATTAACACCAAAAGAAAAAAACTTACCGGTTTACAGACAAAATCTTTTAAATGGTTCAAAAAAATCACATATACAATGACATAAACATTCACATTCATTTTGAGGATAAAAATTAAACATAAACACATAACGTCAAATATAAAAGGTGGTTGTTACAAAGTCTTAATAATCAAATGATGTTTCATAACACCATATGTATGCGTTACCCCAAACAAAATCTAAAAAGGGTAACCAAAAACATATGGCAAAAAACATAATGATCTAACATAACAAACAACCGTGCACCAAAAAATATAATGTCATTGAAATAGGAGAATAACCGTTGGTACATTTTCATGACGTGTTGCCATGAACTGAAAATAGCACAAACGTAAGGCTTGTCATCAACAGAAAGCTCAGGAACCCAAAACTTAGTTCCATTTGGACTTTGAAAAATTTTACTACAATGATTTCCTGCAAATAAAAAATATATAGGACCATTAATCATATGGTTTGAACAAAAAATCTTCTGTTAATAAACAAAAAATGGTTGTTAGCTCTAAGCTACATGTTCTTACAGTATATTACATGTTCTTGCAGGGCTAAAACATAGTAAACCACTCCCCCCAGGTAAAGCAAGTGTACGAAAATTTCTTGGTTATTAAAATTTCCCAATTCATTTTTTAAAAGAAAAAATTAAATTAAAGAAATGAAAATTCTAGCACAGCATGTTTTCCGTATATGTACTTACATGATATTACAACAACCGAACATTACCACTGTATAACATACAAAGTACCACTTTAAGTGTTTATTGTTTAAATACGTGGTGGGGTAGTCTTTTGAGCTTACTCGTAATTACATGCAAATTTGTTGTTATTAAAAATACAACTGCTATTGCTTGTATTTACATGTAGTTACACACTAAAAAACATATTCTTACATCATTCTTGCATACAATACCACTGTATTGCATACGTGTTTTAAGTGTGAATTGTTTTAGTAAAATACAAAAAAAAGTTACACGTACTATTTCTTTAGTGAGTGTGACTATAAAAATGCAACATCTAGGAGTTCGGGTTTGAGCAACAAAGTTTTTAAATAAGTGACCTTAAAACTGCATGACTTTCACTTTAAAAAGTCATTAACACTGATATTACTTTCAAAAGGTTTAAGGTGTTTTTTATAGAAAAAACTACATTAAACTACATGAAAATTTAATAAAACCACGTTCTCCTTACATATACTTACATGTAATTACATAATATTACATGTATTTCAGCGTGCAAAAAAAGTTTTCAGCTTGTGCTGATAAAGTAAAAGTCACAAAAAACCTAAATCAAAAGTTTCAGTTACGGTTTTTAAAAAAGCATAAGTTCTTATTTTTAAATTACATGATCTTACATGTATTTGGTACAACAGCATAAATTCTTATTTTTAAAAAAGTAATCATTTATTTATTTAAAAAAATAAATGTTAAAGGGCGTTAACCACCAAAAAAAACAACAACAAAAATAAATAGCAGTGCGATAATTAAAATAAAAAATTAAAATACAATCACACAAACATTGTAAAAACTAAAGGCTAACACATGCTGAAAGTTATACTTACATTTTTTTTACATGCTACTTTGTTAGGGTTTTGGTGGTGGTTTAAACAACAACTAAAAAACCATAAAAACAAACCAAAAGAATACATTATTGTAAAAAACACTTCTTTAACAAACTTTTGGTTTCTAACTACAACCTGAAAAAGAATAAAGAAGAATAAACTTTAACATGAAAAAAGTAAAAAAAATTAACAACAACAAAAATTAGCCCGGGCAAATAAGAACACAACAATTAATATCTAACCACGACGATCATAACCGACGTATCGCAGAGGAGAAATTGAATAAACAGGGTCAGGTGGAGAGGTTTCGTTAGCAGGAGAATCTTCGTCATGAACACAAACCCCTTTTCCGAATTCTCAACAGGATCGGTTGTGGATGGAGGAACGCGGTTCGGTAAAGGTGGAAGCACACTAACGTCTACAGGTTGCAATGGTTGTGAAGTGGGTGGAGGAGTAACATCACCGCCACCCATGAAGAAGGTGATCGGTTGATCTTGGTCAAGAAATAAACAAGTTAAGTGCTTCAAAAATGGTGAAAAGTGGATGAATTGTGTAAAGTGAATTATGGATTTGAAAAAAAAAGTGTGGATATAGTACAAAAATATAGTGTCTCGAAATTTTGGAAAAGATAATATGGATGTGATTGGTAGGTGGAAAGTGGGTTGACATAGTACAACAAGTACTATGACAAGGTATGACAAGCAAAATGGTGGTGGGGGGAAATGACCATACTACCCCACCAGAGACTTTTTCTTTATGCTGACGTGGCGTCGTGTGATTGGCCCTTTAGGGTTAAAGGGTTCTTACACTTTTAGAGTGTTTTCAAAAGAACCATTCCTATATATATATATATATATATATATATATATATATATATATATATATATATATATATATATATATATATATATATATATATATATATTTGTCTTTTTCTAGATTGGGTTGTGACCACGTGATATATGGTTTGAATTTGTTTAATTTTCGGGTTTTGACAAGGAGAAGAAAGTATCAGTGTACTTGAAACATTTCATTTTACTAATTCTCACTTCAACTTTAATATGTTCGTATTATATCTATGGTCTTAAACTTTGAAAATTCACAATCATCATACTAGCTGTTTATACAAATCGTAACAACGATGGTCGTTAACATAATTGAACGTTAAGTTTTTATGGTCAAGCCTCTTGCCATGTGATTATAACACATGTTTGTGTTAAGCTCATTGTCATGTGACGCTTACATGAAATGCATTTTCTAATAGCCAAACCCTTGAAACTTGAAAGACTTGATGATAACATATAGCTTTATTAAGACTGATGTATAATTATTCCATAGACTTCATAAGCTTGGCTATCGTTGTTTCACTTCGTCTCTAAAGGCCCTTTAAGGGAATACAGACTCCTCTAGGTGGGAATATTAGGAAAAAACGGAAACATGATGTGGAGGGTGATGATTGGTGGTGGAAGTGATGATGTGAGGATGCCCGGTGAATGATCATTGGGTTGGTAGAATCTACAGGAAGAAAAGAGGAAATTTACCCGGAGAAAATCATAAACACCATTTTTTTTTTTTAGAAAAATAAAGAAACTCTAGAATCAGAACGGATTCCTTGTGCTCTAATATAAGACTACTAATGTAATGATGCATAGAAAAAGGTACAAACGTACACTGGTTAATTTGCAACCAAATGAATAGAAAAATATTCATTTAATTTCTATAATAAACAATATATATTACAAATCTACTATCATTTAAATCTTAACCTTCCACTGCACACAATCCCTCTATAATACAATACACATTACAAGAAATAACCAAATGTCCAAATGACAAAAAAGAATTAGACCTAAAACTGGATTAATTAGCAAAATAATACTGTAATTACCCAAATATAAACTAAAAATACTCTCTTCATATTTACACAAGCCCATTCATCCATCAGCGATCAAAGCTCAATCTTCATCTCTGACGTCTGATCACGATTTTCCCCAAAACCCATCTTCACAATACTGTGAAGATCATCCCCATCAAATCCTGCAAACTGAAATCGATAAACGAATCAAAAGTTATTCATTGAAGTGTGATGTTTACGTAAAGGTCCAATTTTTATGTAAACTGATTGAAAACATAAAACTAGTCAAACACTAGATACGCGCTTTTTATTTACCTGTGAAAAGGGTTCGTTGAATCCATGAACAGGAGGCAATGGGTCCACGGGCGAGTGGGTGATCGGAGTAGACCCAATGAAGAGTACTTGCTGGTTTGGCTGATAATAATCTGACGTAGATGCTTCGATTGGGTATAACTGTTGATTTATCTGCAATTTTGTATGCATACCCATAAATGGTAAATAACATTCATACAGATTTAGAGAGAGAAACAGAGAAAACAGGGGGTGACAGTTGACTTACATCTTTGGAGATGTGACTGTTGATATCCAAATCTTGCTGTGGATTCACTGTTGCTAATTTCATTGAAAGAAACTGAAGAACAAGAATACAGATTGAAATATTTTTATGGTAATTATAAAGATTCAAAGTTGTTGATGATTTTACCTCAACTTGACGCTGCAGTGATTGAACATAATTGATGATTTCATCAAGCATCAGTGCTTTTCCTGTAACCTACACATTTGGATCAAGATTTACACCCAAATTATTTTATAATATTTATGTGTTTTTAAAGATTGTACCTTGTTGCACCCAGGAACAAGATCTTGAAGAAGCTTCATTCTTTCACTTATTTTCTCTCTTCTAACCTGAAATTGACATAACAATGGTGAAATTCAAGATCTTGAAGATGAATTAAAGTGTTAATTTTGTTGTGGAAGCTTACTCTTTCTGCTAAACTATGACTATCAGTAGCTTGACCCCTTCTTGCTCTAACATGAATGTAATCTTTTGGTGGCTCAGGAAGCTTTTGTTTCCTCTCTGTTTCACCATTTGTATCATCCTCTGTTTTCTTGAGCTTTTTTGAATCCATATCATCAGCCCCTTCTTCCTGATTCATAAACAAATTGTTTGATTTACCATAACTTTTTGCAATATAATGAATCAAATTTTGTGTGATTCTTGTTACCTTTACAACTGTTGATGCAATTTCTTTAGCTTTTCCTTTAGAAGCTGCAGCTTTTCGCTTTCTTGAACTTGAATCGATCGGATTCTTCAATCCGATTTCCATTTGCTCTGAAACAGAGGACTCTTCATTCGAATTGGTGTTGTGGGTCTCGATTGCATTCTTGTTGTCATGACCTGTTGCAGATCCATCGATTTTCAGCACAGGACTACTCGAAACTCGATGGATTTTCGCCTTACCGACTAATGGCGAAACGTTAGATCTGTAATTCAACTCATGATTGTTTAAATTAACACCCATCTGATTAGTTCTACCGTTGAAACTCCGACTACCAAAACAAGAAAACTTCGCCGCCCGTTCAGCGAACCCAGGATCCGCCGCTAACGATGGCAAATTCGGGTCGAAATGAATCGAATTTCGCAAATTGGGTGTGTTTTCTCGCACCAATTGGTCCACTGCAGGCCAATTCAACTTCAATGGTGGTGAATTCACCAGTGTGGTGTAACAAGCTGCTGCTGTTGTTGTCACCGGAGAAATTGTCACCGGAGAAACCTCACCTCCGGCATGGTTGATGTTCCCCTGTTTTCCTACAAGTTCACGAACTGTAAAACTGTCATTTGGCGATACTGAATTGGAAACAGATGAAGAAACCATTGATGTAAGATTAGATTCAAAGGTGTTGAATCTATCAACATGTGATTGCTCCGGCGAGTGTAACATCAACTTCCATGGGGGCAATTGGGACGATGGTTCGAAGTGGAGACCTGTGTTAAGGAAGAAATCTCTGTCCATGGTGGAAAACAGTATCAAAATGGGAGATTTTTGAATCTTTATGTTGGAAATTGGATGACCCAGATGGATTAAAGGGTTAAAACGGCATTGAATTGTGTTAAACTATAGTGGAATTATGTTAATTGGATCTGATTATTGTTTAATTTTGAAGAGAATTGAGGGTTGAAGTGATGAACATAGGATGCGGTTAAGGGAATTGGGGATGATGAGATGTGAGAGATTTGTGATTCAAAGAAAAGCAACAGAGGAGTAAAAAAGTGGTGGAGATGGAGAGTGTGTGTGTGAAGGTGATGAAGTTTATATAGGATTTAATAATTATTATAGTTTTAAATCAATTATTTGGCTTTTTTTATTTTTACCAATGAATGAATTTTAGAAACATATAAATTAACTTATATATTCAAAAGTGTTGTTTATTTGGCTTTTTTTGTTGGTAAAAGTTGTGTTGCAGCTTGTTTCTTTAATGAGAGCCGATAATGTGACGTGTTTTTTTAAATTTTTTGTTTTAATAAGGTTTGCTTTATCTTTTTAAGGCTTCAATCGAACTAGTAAGATTTTTTTAAGAACACAATCTAGACATAAGAAATATAATCAAATTCTATTGAAAAAAATAATAAATCAAAGAATATTTGGTATACTAACCTTGAGTTATTGGTAGTTAATTTATTGGAACAAAAAAAAGACAAAAAAAGTTAGCCGATGTTGATCATAAAAATTTTCATCGGGACTTAACTATTAAGTGTTGTTCATATTTTAAAATTTCATTGGCCCATATGATATCAAAACTCATTATAGTTTTTTTTTAATAAAATGAAGTCCTTTATTTTTTAGAAGCCCCAGCTCAATGCGTCACAAATTTAATTATAGTGTCGGCTCTGGTGCTATTAATTAAGATTATGCTAAATACCAAGCACTAAACAAAAATGTTTCGTGATATCGTTGTTTGTGCTCGATCTTCTCTTTCAATCCAACCGAGTTCAAGACCAGTGGCGGAACCAGGAATTTTTCCTAGTGGGGTCACTATTTTTCGGTGACTCGTTTGTAACAAGATAATATAAAATTTTTCGGGTCGGGTCGGTTCGGTTCGGAATGTAATTAAATTACATACAAAATGTTAACAAAAATATAATATTCAAATAAATCATATAAAACTTACATTTTATAGTTGTTCTCTACGCGTCTTCATTTTTTGGAATCGTTCCATTACATCTTCAATTAACACCTTTGCAAAAAGCTCCTTTTCAATGTAACAAATACACGAGTCGTTCATATATTCATCACCCATACGATTGCGCAAATCCGTCTTCACATGCTTCATTGAAGAAAAACATCTCTAAACATTTGCCGTTGCAACGGGTAACACAAGTGATAACTTCGACATACGATAAACCAAAGGATAATCAATATGCCTCCTTGTCTCCACCATTTTTTTACAAGAGCAGACATATCATTAATGTCGGCAAACCTTGTATCTTCTTTGATGCTTCTAATATATATCCCGAGTTTATATTTGAGCTTGTCTTTTTCTTCATAATCAAAATCATATGGATACATTTCTGCCAACCTTAATATCTTTTCAGTATTGAAGTAACAAAAATTGTTAGACGGACTCAAAGAATTTATACAAGTAAGCAATTCGGTGGTCACCTCGTTGAAACGGTTACTAAACTCTTGGATTTGCATATCTAAAACCGTATTAAAGATATCAAATTCGTAGTAATGTCTATTGGTGATGTTAGTCTTTCTTCTTCAATATTTCGGGTCAATATGATCTTCTTCCATATTAACCACCTCAATTTCATGTTTTTGACAAAATGATGTGACATATTCTAAAAGCGAGTTAAAACCATCAAGTCTATACGTTTGTAGTTCTTCTTTTGTCGCTTTAATCATTCCGATTGCATTTAATATGTCTTGATCCTTTCTTTGAAGAGCTACACACAATATATTAGTAATCCCCAATATGTGCTTCATCAAGTGTAAATAATACACAAAATCAAAGGTTTTCATATATATTTGAACTCCGCGTGCTTGTTTTTGGCTAGCATTAACAACTCCTAAATTTTCAATATGTTCAAGCACGTCAATAATACTTGGATATAATTCAAGCAAACGAACAAGTGTCTTATGGTGAGAACTCCAACGTGTGTCTCCGGCTCTTACAAGTGAGATTTCTTGATTCTTCTCTTTTCCACTTTGAACTTCTAAACGACCAATTTGCTCTTTCACCCTTTCCTTTTGACTCTCTCGGATCATATTTATTCGTTTGCAAGATGCACAAACTACATTTGTCAAAGTTGACACTTCATCAAAAAATTTATAAATCTCCACATGTTTGTTTGCAAGGGCGACAACAACTAATTGAAGTTGATGGGCAAAACAATGTACGAAATAAGCCGATGAGTTTTCTTTTAAAATTAGTACTTTCAAACCATTAAACTCACCGGACATATTGCTTGCACCATCATATCCTTGGCCTCTAACTCTAGTCAAGCTTAAATTGTATCTAGCAAATAGTTCATCAATGGCCGACTTGAGAGACAATGAAGTTGTTTCCATGACATGAACAAGGCCAATAAATCTTTCTTTAACAAGTCCCAATTTATCAACAAATCTTAAAACCACAGCCATTTGTTCCTTTTTAGATACATCTCTCGACTCATCAACTAATATAGCAAAAACATCATCATCAAGTTCTTCAAAAACCTGCTTTAAAACCTCTTGTGCAAAACAATTACAAATTTCTTTTTGGATTAGTGGAGAAGTCATCTGACTATTTCTTGGAGCATTTTCTAAGATCACTTTACCAATTTCTTCATTTAATTGCCCAAACACCTTTAAAAACTCAATAAAATGTCCTCTATAAAGTGAAGTCTCAGACTAATCATGAGCACGAAAAGACAACCCACCATTTAATAACGTTTTTGCAAGAAGAACAGAAGAACTTAATCGGATTATATACTCTCTTTTTGTTTGTCACTTTGTTTTTCAAATGCAACATGTATGGATTGTTCTTGTTTGAGCAAGTCCTCTCCTTTTCTACGTGCTTTGTTGTGAATACTATTAACATCACCAATATGTATGGTAAATCTTTCAGTTTTGTTCCAACCATTAAAACCTTCATTAACAAATGCATCTTTTTGACCTATTTCTTTAAACAAATAACAAAACAAGCAATATGCTCTATCCGTTTTCACACTATATTCTAGCCAATTTTATATTGTTGAAACCACTCGGGACGAAATCGTCTAGAATCAAGACCATGAAAGTTTTGAGTTAGTCAATTCATTGTGTGCGATTATGTAGACTTGACTAGATTGAGTAAACAAATTAGGCACCCATACTTGCGTTTTCCTTATCTATATTTTATGTTTCATTTCATTTTTTGGTTTTTTGACATTTTTTCTTAACTTTTCGATTTTTGAATCTTTTATTATTCTCTTGGCTTTTTCTTCCTTTTTTTCATTTTCTTTTTTATGAAATCCTTTTTTTAAGGTTTAAGTTATTGTTTAAATTCTTTTATTGCTTTCAAGTCCTTTTAATTTTAAATAAATTGTTTTTTACAGTAAATTTTATATTTAATTACAATATTTAACAGGGCTATGTGAAAATTACTAAGGTGCTGTTTGTTTCTGAAGAGGTAAAACGTCTGCAGTCTGCAGACCACATCTGCAGACATCTGTAGCAGAAGAGGTGGACCAAACGTCTGCAGTCTGCAAGAAAAAGACTGTTTGTTTTTAACATCTGCAATGTTATTATTATTATTATTATTATTATTTTATTATTATTATTATTATAAAACAAACACACCCTGTTGATCTTCGAAGTAAAGACATGTCTTTGAGGAGTGAAAGTTGTTTGACAAGAATACCCTCAAGACCACCATGGTTAAGATCTATGCCTGCAACTGTTGCACCACTTCCAGATGAATCTGCACAAAACACACCTTTGTAATCACACACATTTGACCTGATCCATGAGTTCAAGATCCCTTTCGGGCCATCTTTAATGGCTGATTTCCATGCTTGCAGAGCAATGTAAGCATTGTTGAGAGTTGAAGATGATGGGTTTGATGGGTCTGGCGGGTTTGACCCGTTTCCGGGGGTTCTTCTGCCACCACCACCGCCGTCCGACCTTCAATTTCGAACGACTGAACCCCAAATCACCTTCAACTGTGACGTTGAACGGTGAGAAGTTAGGCGGTGGTCCGGTGGCGGTGGTCCGGTGGCGGTGGTCCGGTGGCGGTGGTCCGGTGGCGGTGGGAGGTGAGCGTATGTTCTCGACGACGAAGAATTTGTTCATCACATCTTCAATTTCGACGATTGAACCCCAAATCACCGCCGTCCGACCTTCAATTTCGAGAGTATGTTTTCGAACGAGTATGTTCCCGGTGGCGGGGGGAGGCGACGGGAGTGTGGGTATTTAGGGGGTTTGGGGTTGAAATGTGAAGAAGAGGTGGGAAGATTTCTGAAGACTTTAGTCCACCTCTTCTTGGAGAAGAGGTCACGCAGACCTTTTTTAATGAAATGTCTTCAGAAAAACAAACACTCTGCAGACCATAAACGTCTGCCCGCCTCTTTTTGGCGCAGACAAAAGAGCTTCAGAAGCTCTTTTTCAGAAAAACAAACACCACCTAAATTTGGGAATTGTTTTTTGGTTATTGATTTTTTTGAATTACCATCACAACGTATACATTTCAATACTGAAAACAAAACCACACATTTTTGTATGTGCTCTGATTGCGTACTTTAACTAGTGGTGAAGCGCAGGACTTACTCTGCTATTTTATTTATTTATTTATTTTTTAAACGAAAAATGTACGACCCTGATTTGGAAGATAAGTATTATCTTAATCGGCTTATTTTGCTAGTTACATGTATAGTAATTTATTGAGTAATAAACTTTTCTTAACATACATAAATATATGCATATGTGTTTAATTAGTAGGTACATTCAATAATTAAAGAAAATATAAATTTAGGCAGGTAAAAAAACTATTAGAAGATAAAAGAATGAAAATAAAACATTTGTTTATAAATCTTAAAAGAATTAATATGAAAATGTGCTTATTTAACTTACGTACGCATGTTTCGATAAACGGTAAAAATAACAATTTACTTATTATTAATTTTTTATGTAGATAACTAATACACTTCCCAAAAAATTAAACGATTTAGAAAGAAAAAAAGTTTCTTGTAACAATTGATCTCTTTATTAATTTTAAAAGTTTTGATTTCAAATTACCATTCTTTAAAAGCTTTAACTTTTACCTAAAGCAATTTTAACAATTATTCGGTTAAACTGATAATTTAATAAGTGACATGTTCATAATATTTACCGTATAGTTTTCTCCTCATTACACTATACGGTGTTGATAAGAAAGTGAAAAGACCTAAAGGTTGCCTAAAGTAAAAAGCTTTTAATATTTCTTACTTTTTAGTGAAAAAAACGTTCTTTGCCACCCACAATAAAATTAATACTAAAGTATACACCTTCATATATAGCTTGACCATTTATATAGAAAATATTTTGGGTTAAAACATACATTTGTGAGAAAAGTGTTTTAGAACACTACTAGAAAACTAGGTAATTGTCATCAAAATTTGTGACCGAAAAAAACGGTCTCAAAATTTGAGATCGTTTTGCGACCGAAATCAAAACGTTTGCAAAATTAGCTACCAAATTAAAAACGTTCGTAAAATTAGTGATCTAACAAGATTTTGGTGGCAAAAGGGTCGCAAAATTCAACAACATCGGTGGCAAAATGGTTCCAGCATTTGCGACCGTTGTTTACTGTCGCAAAGTTTCAGAACGTTTTGCGACCGAAATCAAAATGGTTGTAAAATTAGCTACTGAAATCAAAACGGTTGCAAAATTAGTATCCTAACAAAAGTCGGTGGCTATTTGTGACCGGAAAAAACGGTTGCAAAATTTGAGGAGGTTTTGCGACCAAAATCAAAACGGTTGCAAAAATATCTCAAATATTAAAAATTAGACTTTAAAATTCCCAAAATCAAAGAACCATCAGATCGAGCACTTTAAAATAAGGTTTTCTCTGGACCTCAAAAATTAGGGCTTATTGATTCAAAATTAGGGCTTATCGGATCACTTCCTCTATGTGTTCTTCACCGTCGAAGATCAGACGATTACTTGCAGATTGTGATCTCACGCTCCATATTTAGGGTTTTGGTATGTTTTTTTCTATCCAACAGACTTTATACTCAACGGAAATTCTTATTGTTCAGTGATTTAATCGTGTTTGAAGAAGAAGATGCGTGATGATGTTTGTTTGAGATCTGAGTGGTTCGTTCATTGCTTGCATTGTTGAATTATCCTTCTAGCTTCGTGTTGAATGTAATAATCATCATGTTGTTTGTTCATATTTGTTTGAATATTCTCTTTGTTACTGGTTGAATTTACTTGCTCTGATCTGATCTAATCTAATATGAACACATTTCCTTGTATCTTATCTGTTTTAAGTTCTAATTAAGCTAGATCCGATCCACAAACATCTTGTATGCAGACCTTGTCGGATCTGATCCCTAATGTTTTGGCTCAATTGGAGTCTGATTTGTAGGGGTTGGATGTGGTTGAGAGTATGAAGAGTTTGAATTTGATTGTTGTTGCTTGGGCGTCTGCTACTTTGGTTTCTAGGGTTTTGCTTGGGCGGCATTTTGTTCTGGATGTTGCTGCTGGTGCCGGATTATGTCACACCCCGACCGATGGCGGAATCATCGAGGTGGACGAATGTGAATCGATTGTTCATAGCACAAGGTAATAAATACGTTGAAATAACATTTAATAACCATTTATTTATTGAATAATGTCATTCAAATCACACATTACAACGTAATTAAAATAAAACCATGAAATATAATATTGTCTTCTTTATTTTTGACTAGGTCCAATCCTATATGAGCAGAGAGAATTCCACTAAATAGCATTTCCTGAAATCATGTGAAAAGTAACGAGTCAGCTAAAGAATTAGCCGGTGAGTAATCACAGGTTTAAACACACACAAAATTTGATTGAATAACTTGAAAACAATTCAATTTACATGGCAATGTTATAACTAACATGCAACAATGTATCATAAATGACAAACAACACGATCAAACCTATTGACTGAATTGACTCGGTCCACAGACGAAGCCTTATAGAATGTATGATTCCGGTTTCAATCACCACGCGACTAAACAAATGGGGTGGGTTGTCAAACCAATAGATCTATCATTGTTACCGTGGTTGTGTAAATTAATGATCTATCATTCTTTAAAAGATTTTAAAATAAAAGTGTTACCTTTAAAGTTTTCAGAAATTAATTAATAAACTTCTGAAATAAATGTAATTAAGAAAATATATATTATTTTTATTTAATAGCTTTTAGAAATTTCTAGAATTTAAAATGGTTAAAATAATTGTTTTAAAAAATATGTATTGGACCGGGGTCGAACCCGGGTCTTCTTTGGGTGAGTGGTGCGGCTTACCAGTTGGGCAGAAGCCCATGATCTGATTAAAACTCCGATTTTAAACCTTAAGAACAATAATTAAGTACTTTCCCCAAAATCCCTATAAACCCTAATTGCCGAATCATCAAATTGAACAAGAAATCAATGTTGATAATCGAATTGAGCATAGGGCTTTCGACTAAAATGAATATACGAGTGTAATCATGTATTCCATTACCTGATTTGAGATAGAATCGATGGTGAAAAGATTTGAACGAGTCGCGGCTGGTGAGTAGTCGATTTGAGTTGATATTGTTGATCAAAATCGAATTAATTGCACAGAAAGCTTCTATTTGGCCAGATGATCAAAAGCCCTCAAACAATTTCGGTTGGGGTTGCCTCTAATACGGAGTTCGACCGGTTGCAGGTCGCGAATGGTGATGGAGGTCGAAGTCGGTGAGCAGGTGATGTATAATTGAAATTAGGGGTACAGAAACTTTGGAGAGGTCATCTAGAAACGTTGCCCACTATTATATAGGTTCAATTTCAGTTGTTTCAGGTTGAATGCGTTTTGAGTTGGCATCGATTATAATTGATTGAGTTTGATTTGGTTTATACGTTATTAGTTCAAATTGATGGGATTATTATAACCGCAATGATGATTAGTACGTTTTCGAGTTGATTACATAGATTAATTTACTGGATTTCAGGTTAAACGAATTTGAATTTGATTGAGTTTCGATTGATTGTTGTTGATTCGACTTTATGGAGTGATAAAATCGAATTGAAACGGATAACGGGTTCGAATCTTGTTGCTAAACGCATAGAAGCGGTTCTTATGAGTTAAAGTGTTCAAATTTTGAAGGTTTGGCCTCGCCGGCGCTTGGCCGGAAGTTGGCCGGAGGGAATCGGCCGACGAGGGAAAAATGGGGGTTAGGTTGTGTTTTAAAAATTTACACTTTTAGTCCCTGCATTTTGAATACTTATCATTTTATGTGAAAACTTATAATTCAAGTTTTATTTTTTACACTTTTCACCCTAGACTTAATTTATATAATAAATCCATTTATTTTACAAAATATTTATAATGTTTATAAAATTTTAATGAATCTTTTAGATTTAGTTTTTTTTTAATATAAAATGATATATAGACTTTCAACTTAATAATATATATTTACGAATCATAACATTATTATAAATTGTTCAATTGTTTTAAATAGATGAAAGACAATTTATAATATTGGTTAAACTACACCATGTTACATTTAATCCATTGAAATAAATACTTTGAACAAAATAGGTTCGGGTTACAATTTGAAAATGGGTCAAATGTTACAGTCTCCCCTACTTTAAGGAATTTCGTCCCGAAATTTGATCACGAGGAGGCTGAGACAAAAAGGTGAGGATACTTGGATTTCATTTGGTCTTCACGATCCTAAGTGAACTCTGGGCCACGTTTAGACTCCCAACGAACTTTGACGATAGGTATTCGGCTACGCTTGAGTTGTTTGATTTCACGGTCCATGATTTCCACAGGCCTTTCGATAAAGTGCATGGATTCATCGATTTAGACTTCATCGAGTGGAATGCGGAGGTTCTCATCAGCAAGGCATTTCTTGAGGTTGGAAACATGAAATGTTGGGTGAATGTTGCTGAGTTCTTGAGGCAGTTCAAGCTTGTAGGCTACTTTCCCAATACGCTCAAGCACTTTGAATGGACCCACATAACGAGGAGCTAGCTTCCCTTTCTTCCCAAAACGGATCACCCCTTTCCAAGGTGATACCTTTAGGAGTACGAGATCACCGATGTTGTATTCCATAGGTTTCCGTCCCTTATCAACATAATGCTTCTGACGATTTCTAGCAGCCAGCAAGTTATCACGAATCTTGTGAATCTTATCGGTTGATTCCTGAATCAGTTCAGGGCCGGTGATTTGTGCATCGCCTATCTCAGACCAACATATGGGAGATCGACACTTGCGACCGTACAAAGCTTCAAATGGTGCCATTTGGATACTTGTATGGTAACTGTTGTTGTATGAAAATTCGATTAACGGTAGGTGAGAATCCCAAGAGCCACTAAAGTCAATGACACATGCTCGAAGCATATCCTCAAGAGTCTGTATTGTTCTTTCAGTTTGCCCATCGGTTTGAGGGTGATAGGCTGTGCTGAGATTGAGTCGGGTTCCTAAGGACGTTTAAAGACTCTGCCAGAAGTGGGAGATAAATCGACCATCACGATCAGAGATGATGTTCAATGGTACTCCATGTCGGCTGACTATTTCATTGATATAGACACGAGCTAATTTCTCAACTCGATAATCTTCACGAATCGGTATGAAGTGTGCCGATTTAGTCAATCGATCAACGATGACCCAAATGCTATCATAACCGCTAGAGGTTCGAGGCAATTTGGTAATGAAGTCCATGGATATGTCTTCCCACTTCCACACCGGAATATCAGGTTGAACAAGTAATCCAGACGGACGTCGATGTTCGTCCTTAACTTTTGAACAGGTGAGGCATTTGGACACATACAAAGCTATATCCTTTTTCATGCCGGGCCACCAATACTGATTACGGAGATTCATAAACATCTTATCCGCACTGGGATGGATGGAATAACGAGTTTTGTGAGCCTCGCTCATGATGAGGATTCGAAGGTCATTGCGTTTAGGAATCCAAAGACGGTCCAGAAAATGCAACAAACCATCAGGTTTTGTTTCCAATTGAAGTTCAGCGCCGCATGACATTTCATCGTACATGTTACCCTCAGTGACTGACTCGTGTTGGGCTTCGAGAATTCGGGTTTTAAGTTCGGATTGAATCGTAACACTTTGGAGTATGACATAATCCTTACGACTCAATGCATCGGCTACGACATTCGCTTTTCCAGGGTGGTAGCGAATTTCACAATCGTAGTTATTGAGTAACTCAACCCATCGCCGTTGTCTCATGTTTAGTTCTTTTTGATTGAAAAAGTGCTGAAGACTCTTATGATCAGTGAATACAACACACTTGGTGCCGTAAAGATAGTGTCTCCAGATTTTGAGTGCGAAAACCACAGCACCTAATTCGAGATCATGAGTCGTGTAATTTTTCTCGTGGACTTTGAGCTGTCTTAAGGCATAGGCTATGACTTTTCCTCGTTGCATGAGGACACAACCAAGACCTTGCTTGGAAGCATCGCAGTAAACAATAAAATCATCATTTCCATCAGGGAGGGTCAAGATTGGAGCATTGCATAACTTTTGTTTAAGTGTTTGGAATGCTTTTTCTTGATCTGGTCCCCACTGGAAAGACTTATCCTTGTGGGTCAAGGCAGTAAGAGGCACAGCGATCTTTGAGAAATTTGGGATGAAACGCCGATAGTAACCGGCCAAGCCAAGGAATGAACGGATTTTAGTGGGAGTTTTAGGTTCCACCCAACTCTTTACCGCCTCAATCTTTGCAGGATCCACATGAATTCCTTTATCATTTACAATGTGACCAAGGAATTGTACCTCTTTCAACCAAAATTCACACTTAGAGAATTTTGCATATAGTTTCTCCTTTTTCAACAGTTCAAGAATCAAACGGAGATGATGTTCATGTTCGGATCTTGATTTTGAATAAATCAGAATGTCGTCTATGAAGACGATCACGAACTTGTCTAGGTATGGCTTACACACGCGGTTCATTAAATCCGTGAACACAGCTGGTGCGTTGGTCAAACCAAATGGCATAACTAGAAATTCATAATGACCATATCTCGTACGAAAGGCTGTTTTGGGAATGTCGTCATCATGCACTCGTAATTGATGATAACCAGAACGAAGGTCAATCTTGGAAAAGTATGAAGCGCCTTGAAGTTGGTCAAACAAATCATCGATTCTTGGTAGAGGATACCGGTTCTTAACAGTAAGCTTGTTGAGCTCCCGATAATCGATACACATACGAAATGAGCCATCTTTCTTCTTCACAAACAATACCGGGGCTCCCCAAGGTGAGGAACTTGGTCGGATGAAACCTTTATCAGAAAGTTCTTGAAGTTGACTAGCAAGTTCTTGCATCTCAGATGGTACAAGACGATATGGAGATTTTGCTACAGGTGTTGCACCAGGCACAAGATCGATACGAAACTCGACTTGACGAACAGGAGGGAGTCCTGTTAAGTCATCGGGGAACACTTCCGGAAAATCACGAATGATCGGAATATCCTCGACTTTCTTTGACTTCTCATTCGTTTTCACGACATGCGCTAAGAAAGCCACATAGTGTTGCGAAGGTACTTTTGAGCTTTGGTACATGACATGAGTCGAAGGCCTTTGGAAGGTTTTTCTCCATATATATTTAACACCTTTTCGGGCGCAAGAGGGATCCGGATGATTTTCTCGAAACAAACAACTTCAGCATGGTTCTTAGATAGCCAATCCATGCCTATAATGACATCGAAATTTCCAAGTTGCATCGGTGTGAGATCGATAGGAAAATCATGCTCGCTAAGACTAAGGATACAGTTTGGAATAATTGAATCGATTGTGATAGGTTTCCCGTCGGCTATTTCTACCGTAAATGGTTTTCTCAACTTAGTCCGTGCACTAGCAAGTAAGGGCTCAAATTCTAAGGACACAAAACTTTTATCGGCGCCGGTATCAAATAAGACTGAAGCATAATGATTATTGATTAAAAACATACCGTTCACCACATCGCTATTGGTTTGAGCTTGATGAGCATTGATGTTAAAAGCACGTCCTTGAGCCGTAGGCACCGTGCTGACAAGTTGAGGGCATCGATTGCGAAAATGGTTTGGATCACCACATTGATAGCATGCACGACCCTGAGTAATTGCAGAAGGATGTTGAAGAACAGGTGCCGTAATCGAAGTCTTAGCTGCGCTTTTGCACACGTTGAAGGTATGACCGAAACGGCCACAGTTGGTGCAGCGACGGCATTGTGCATTAGCAGGGTGGTGGTACTTGCAAATATTGCACTGCGGGAAAGTTCCAGTGTAAGGTTTCTTTGCCGGGACTTGATTGTTGGAGATTGGTTGGTAGCTTGGTGTGACTTGATTAACTGGCACAGTAGGGGTAACCACAGCTAAGTTTTGGGATTTAGCCTTCCTCTTCTTGTTTTGAGAAGGTTCAGGTTTTTCCTCCTTAGGGGGTTCAGCTGAGGGTTTCTCGGGCACCTTCTTAGCACCCTTCCTAGTCAGGGTTCCAGCCTTAACATGATTGTCAGTTAACTGAGCAGCTAACCGGATGGTATCTTCCAGAGTTACAGGATTCCTACCCCACACCGTGTCTTGAATTTTCATGGGTAGACAACCGATGTACTTCTCAATGGCCCGGGATAATGGGGTAACCAAGTGGGGAACAAGTAGGCTCAATTCATGAAATCGGTTGGTGTAAGCTAGATTTTCTCCACTTTCTTGAGTTAATTCCTAGAATTCAGCTTCTAATTTCTTGATTTCATTTCTCGGACAAAATTCCCGAGTCATGAGTTCTTTGACTTCATCCCACGTCAATGCTAAAGCGGCATCAGTTCCACGGGTTCGTTTCTCCCCGTTCCACCAAGTGAGTGCTCTCTTTTGAAGAACACTTGTAGCATAACGATCCTTGAGATTCTCGGGACACTCACTATTGAGGAAAGTGTTCTCGATGCTCTCAAACCACTGTAAAAGGCCAGTGGCTCCTTCGGTCCCGCTAAACTTAGTAGGATTGCAAGAACTGAAGTGCTTGTAAGTACAAGCTCGTGGAGGATTTGGTGCAGCTTGATTTTGAACAACGTTGTTGCCTTGGTTCAAATGAGTAAGCAGTGTTGGGATGACCGCAGCAACTTCACGTGCCACTATAGCAGCAATCTTACGGCCAGAGCTTCTAGATCGGGAGCGGTTTTGACGAGAAGACATGCTGTATAATATGGAAAAACCTTTATGAGAAACGGGTAATGGGTTTTAAAACTTTTCATAATGGTAAAATCGTTGATGAGATTGTTTAAAATAACAATGAGAGGTTATGAGTGTAAACGTTCGGTTCGCAAACCAAAGCGAATACGTTGACTTATCAAAGTATTTGTGTCCACCACGACCTTAACGAGGACATGCGTACCTATAAGCGAATACTCATCTCGAGGGTTCCCAGGTAAGGTAACGGATCCATCGGTTGATTTGGATTTATATGAATACCTTGCCTAGACAGAACACCTCAGGATACAGGTATTCCACTCTTCCAGCATTGCATGTTCTCGGTCATGTGACACGGACTTTGACGAGATTTGAAAACCATGAATAACAAATCAAAATTTAAAATTTGAAAACAATTTGATTTAGGCACACAATGCCATATGATATGATTTGAGAATTTGTATGTGAAAGGTAAGAATCAAGATATAAGGAAATGTCATAATCACATAAACATAATAGGCATAAGTGACACATATAAGCCCTATCTAAAAGAGGACTCATGTGTAAAGGTACTTAGTTATAGTCTAGGTCATTCCATTTCTAATAACCTAATTCCCTATAACCTTGGCTCTGATACCAATCTGTCACACCCCGACCGATGGCGGAATCATCGAGGCGGACGAATGTGAATCGATTGTTCATAGCACAAGGTAATAAATACGTTGAAATAACATTTAATAACCATTTATTTATTGAATAATGTCATTCAAATCACACATTACAACGTAATTAAAATAAAACCATGAAATATAATATTGTCTTCTTTATTTTTGACTAGGTCCAATCCTATATGAGCAGAGAGAATTCCACTAAATAGCATTTCCTGAAATCATGTGAAAAGTAACGAGTCAGCTAAAGAATTAGCCGGTGAGTAATCACAGGTTTAAACACACACAAAATTTGATTGAATAACTTGAAAACAATTCAATTTACATGGCAATGTTATAACTAACATGCAACAATGTATCATAAATGACAAACAACACGATCAAACCTATTGACTGAATTGACTCGGTCCACAGACGAAGCCTTATAGAATGTATGATTCCGGTTTCAATCACCACGCGACTAAACAAATGGGGTGGGTTGTCAAACCAATAGATCTATCATTGTTACCGTGGTTGTGTAAATTAATGATCTTGTTATCAAGTTTATCTAAATACGAACACATAATTGTAAGTAAATAACATAACATGTATTGAATTGAATTTTAGTATGAAATAGAATAAAACGAATAAGCATGGTTGCGTATGGTATCACATGATTTCCCCAAATAATAAAGCATGTAAAATGGGCAATGAATACTCACATGAAAATTATAAGCGTGTTGGAAATAATAGAATGATAGACGTGACACCAAAGGAAACTCCTCGAGGTTCAACCTAAGTTTTGACGTTCTCTTTGTTAGAATAACAATGGTTGAGCGACTATGTATGAATTAGGGTTTTTGATTGGGTTTTGGGACTTCAATAAAATGAAATAACTTGATTTAACAAAATAAATTAATTGAATAATACAACTTTTTTTTTAAAAATATAACACTAATGATTAATTAGTGAAATGAGTTATTATCCATAATGAAATATTTCATTTCAATAATTAGTTATGAAATGTCTTGTTAAAAATGATTGAACGAGTATTTAACTATTAGAAATGTTTATAAAATTTAAGACTTATAAATGGTTTTTTTATAACATTTACATTCTTTAAAAGATTTTAAAATAAAAGTGTTACCTTTAAAGTTTTCAGAAATTAATTAATAAACTTATGAAATAAATGTAATTAAGAAAATATATATTATTTTTATTTAATAGCTTTTAGAAATTTCTAGAATTTAAAATGGTTAAAATAATTGTTTTAAAAAATATGTATTGGACCGGGGTCGAACCCGGGTCTTCTTTGGGTGAGTGGTGCGGCTTACCAGTTGGGCAGAAGCCCATGATCTGATTAAAACTCCGATTTTATACCTTAAGAACAATAATTAAGTACTTTCCCCAAAATCCCTATAAACCCTAATTGCCGAATCATCAAATTGAACAAGAAATCAATGTTGATAATCGAATTGAGCATAGGGCTTTCGACTAAAATGAATATACGAGTGTAATCATGTATTCCATTACCTGATTTGAGATAGAATCGATGGTGAAAAGATTTGAACGAGTCGCGGCTGGTGAGTAGTCGATTTGAGTTGATATTGTTGATCAAAATCGAATTAATTGCACAGAAAGCTTCTATTTGGCCAGATGATCAAAAGCCCTCAAACAATTTCGGTTGGGGTTGCCTCTAATACGGAGTTCGACCGGTTGCAGGTCGCGAATGGTGATGGAGGTCGAAGTCGGTGAACATGTGATGTATAATTGAAATTAGGGGTACAGAAACTTTGGAGAGGTCATCTAGAAACGTTGCCCACTATTATATAGGTTCAATTTCAGTTGTTTCAGGTTGAATGCATTTTGAGTTGGCATCGATTATAATTGATTGAGTTTGATTTGGTTTATACGTTATTAGTTCAAATTGATGGGATTATTATAACCGCAATGATGATTAGTACGTTTTCGAGTTGATTACATAGATTAATTTACTGGATTTCAGGTTAAACGAATTTGAATTTGATTGAGTTTCTATTGATTGTTGTTGATTCGACTTTATGGAGTGATAAAATCGAATTGAAACGGATAACGGGTTCGAATCTTGTTGCTAAACGCATAGAAGCGGTTCTTATGAGTTAAAGTGTTCAAATTTTGAAGGTTTGGCCTCGCCGGCGCTTGGCCGGAAGTTGGCCGGAGGGAATCGGCCGACGAGGGAAAAATGGGGGTTAGGTTGTGTTTTAAAAATTTACACTTTTAGTCCCTGCATTTTGAATACTTATCATTTTATGTGAAAACTTATAATTCAAGTTTTATTTTTTTACACTTTTTACCCTAGACTTAATTTATGTAATAAATCCATTTATTTTACAAAATATTTATAATGTTTATAAAATATTAATGAATCTTTTAGATTTAGTTTTTTTTCTTTAATATAAAATGATATATAGACTTTCAACTTAATAATATATATTTACGAATCATAACATTATTATAAATTGTTCAATTGTTTTAAATAGATGAAAGACAATTTATAATATTGGTTAAACTACACCATGTTACATTTAATCCATTGAAATAAATACTTTGAACAAAATAGGTTCGGGTTACAATTTGAAAATGGGTCAAATGTTACAGATTAGGTATTCTTAATGCGTTGTTTGTGTTTCGGTTTTTGAATTGTGAGTTTTTTATGTCGATTGTTTCGGAGAAGTTGTTGGGATAGTGCTATTGGTTGCTGTTATATATGTTTTGTATTTGTGTACAATTTATATCGTTATATGAGAATTCTATGATTGGAATTCTATCTTCTATGTTGGTAACAAAGTCTGTCAGTGATGATTGATCTGCAGTTCACTAGCTCATTATGTGTGTTTGGAAACTGCATATAAACCGACTCTCACTAGTGAATCAAATCAATCTGCATGCTTATTGAGTTATTGCAATTGGAAGTGATCAAACACTTTTGGTTGAGCAGTTTTTGATTAATGCTACAAATGGGCTAAGATAATATCTAATAATAAACCATTGAATATTTGAATGCATAACCTGTTGCAGACACTTGCTTTGTGATGTTCAAGATTTGCCTTTATTGAATGCATGCTGCAATTGACTTGATGCTCTTGCGATGTTGAAATTAATATGTTTTTAACCTTTTGGAGCTGTAAGTTATTGACCTGGAGGAATCTCTAGTGGTTTTAATAGAATATGCCAATTAAATTACATGTTGAAGATGAGTAGGATCATATCATTGTCACAAATTTTTACCTATAGCATTCTTTTTCTAGAATTTTATTTTATTTTGTTACTGTTGATTCTTAGTGGGTCATTAGTACTACACTTTTATTGGAATTGTTGTCAAAGGGAACATACCAACTTCCCTTTCATGTTCTTTTCTTATTGGATCCTTAATGATATGCTTCATATTGTCTTAACATTACATGTTGCTTTGTACTGAACAAAAACGATTCTTTAAATATGGGGGTGCTCTTGAGGGGTTAAATGCTTTTTATCAAAGTGAGGTGTTAAACTTTTTGAGAGCTGATGCTTTCATTCTAATGGCTAAAATATTAATGTACACCAAGGTTTTAATATATAATAACTTTGAATTATTATTTGTTATAGGTGCTTCGATTAGAGGACTATTGTACCGACCTCCTGTAATTATCTATTGGTTGCTGCAACTTAATCAAAGGTATGCAACTAGACTAGTTTTCATACTATGTTATATAACTTAATTAAAGGTATGCAAAGTGTACGGGCTAAACAATGTTAACGACTCATATGTACATGGTAGATAAAACCCCAAAGTATGTTTACTTAATAGATTGATGTCTTATTATTATCTTAATAGATATCAATGATCATTTATAATAATTGAGTAAAATTTATATTTTAACATATAATATACTATGACTCTATCAATTTTAAGTTTTTGACTCTATTCATTGGTTGTTTTGTAGATAGAGAAGTTGAATGAGGTTATGAAGGACCTCGTTAAAGAAAACGAAGAAAAGAAAGAAAGAATGAACGGAATTATTAAGGAGTTGGTTGCTGAAAATGAAACTATGCGTGATAGGATGGAAATGTTTGAAGAAATGTTAAAAGCTATGACTCAGAGAGACTAACCATCTACCTGGGCTATAACAATTTATTTTGAATGCTAGAATATTCATCATACTATGATAACTCTTTTCAAATAATATTTTAATTTGTAATGTGATGCTTGCTTTAGTTCAATTTTAAAATCTAGATAATTGATGATATTCTAAAATATGAGCATTAGTAGCAGGTTTAACATAGAAAATGAGTGTAAATAAAAAAACATTTGGTTGTAATAAATTTGTAGCGGTCGAAAAATGATTGCAACCATTCGGTTGCAAAAAAGTTGCAAAACCTAGTAGCGGTTGCAAAACGGTCGCAAGAATTCCTTTGCAATAACCTATTAGCGGTCGCCAAACGGTCGCAAGTACCGCCAGTCGCAAATCAGTCGCAAGTAGTTTCGGTCGCAAATCAGTCGCAAGTACTGCCGGTCGCAAATCGGTCAGAAATACCATCGGTCGCAACTACCGTCGGTTGCAAAAATGGTCGCAAAATAAACGGTAACAAAGCAGTCGCATGATTTTCGACGGCAATAGGGTCGCAATAATTGGTCGCAAAAAAAATTGCGATTGCAAAATGGTCGCAGTAGGCCTTTTGCGACGTGTGTTTTTCTCATCGCTTGTTCGGTCGCAAAACGGTCACAAATAGCCATTTGCGACCGTTTTGTGACCGAACAAGAGAGTCTCAAATGCTTAAATTTGTAGTAGTGGAATTGAGTAGTTATTTAGAAAAACAACATTACATAACATCACATTTTTTCTTTGCATAACCGTATTTATATCTCATTTTGGTAACCAAACTTAGTTTCGATGAAATATTTTGATTACTTCATGAGTCGTTGAGTTGGTTAAATTGTTATGATAAGATTATAGTAAGAAGTTTGGATTTCGGTGTTGTATGCGCTCACAAATGAAAAATGACAATTGATGTGTAATAATGTCAAATATGAGCATGAGAGTAGTATATAAACTCGTGTTTATATTATCTTAGTAGACTCAAATTATATGATATCCGCTGGACACATGATTTTGAATATTTTAGACGTGCAATGTACTAATCTCAAATTTTAATTTGTGTGACATTTGCATTTATGTATGAGTTTTGTATGTTTATTAAACCTAAAGTAAAGTAAAATTCAAAATAAACACCACAAAAGGGATGAAACAAGTCAGTTTTGTTTGAATTACATTACAGAGACATAATCATATTTTGTATATCAAATCAAATATGGGCATAAATTATTCCTACAAAATGCCTTATCGCTAACGACTTTAAATTAATGGTGGATCTGCGGGAGGATCACATTAATATCGTCTCGTATGTGAATTCGATAACAATGTAAGACATATAAATGGTGATGAAATCATGTTCAAGTTAATAGCAAATTAGTTTTCAATGACATTTCTAATCAACTGATATTGAACTATTACATAAAGTAATCATAACCTAGACTCGTTATCACGAGTTGTTTATTCACACAAGTGTGTATAGTAGACCAAACCAAGGTAAAAGTGAACATCACTCAACTATCTAGGATGAACCAACAACTGATTGGATATGAAGATGTATCCAATCCAACAACCATTAATCCATATGCTTCCAACTATGCAATCCAATCCAAGTGTCTTGATGGTCACTCATGAAATGTAGGTTAAACTATGGTGTTTCCATGTGATGTGAAGAAGTGTAGAATGACCACATGCCAAAGACAAAAGTCTCTATAGGTCGACATATGATGTGTGATGGTCATTTGTCCTTTAAAAATATCTAAAAAAAATTATAGCTTCATGATCGTCACACTTGCTTCATGGTCCTATTGGTATAGTGTTGACACATTTTTCTAGTTGTTTGGCATATGTTGAACACTCATTTGTGTTATTGTGACCTCCTATTTTCCTCTATCACTCTCTATAAACGTGCGCACACACACATATACATAGAGAAGAAATCAAATAAAAACTATGCTTATTAGTGAAAATCGTGATAACCACCTTTAGCGAATCACATACTTTATAAATTATTTATTTTTTTAATTATATAATGTATTTACGTAAGCTTCAACCTCATCATTTTAGTTCATAATATATTTTTAAATATAAACGCCACGGAACGAAGATGATGACGAATTAGTTATATATATGTAACTTGTATGAGTTACATATAATACGTAACACAAAATTTTCATAATTTTCAATTATAAATATGGTTTTCATGATTTTACAATTATTAACGTGATTTTACAATTATTAACGTGGTTTTTAAGGGATCCCTTTTCTGTGTGTGTAAAAATACATAGAAAGAGAGGGTGTCTCAATAACACAATGGGTGTAATATGGCTTGTGTTATATGAACACCCAAATTTGATATTAAGACACCTACGTGTCTCTATCTTTCTCTATGTATATATATATGTGTGTTTATATATATATATATATATATATATATAGGGGAGGGTTCCAATGAAAACCGTATTATAATTGAAAACTATAAAAACCACTTTATAGCCTTTGATTTAAATTTTGAATGGTTTAGATCAATTAGTGGCATGATTGTAATTAAATGAATAATTAAGGATGCATTATTAGTCATTAAGGGTAAGATAGGAAAACCATATTGTTTTAAATTTAGAATAACCTATTATCAAACAAAATTTCCTAAAATTACTTTTTTCTCTCTCATGTATGTTATTCACTAAACACAAATTTATTTATAAAAATAACACTAAATTGTTTTTTTATTTTTATAACAGAAAGAAGAACTAATAGTCTCAATATGTAACGTTACGTTACATATATGTATCGGTGTTTCATGTATATGACAATTTTGTTACGTATACGTAACACAATCAAACTTCAAATGTTATCAGCAAATCGAACTTTAAATCTTCTTACCATCTATATATTTATTGAAGAATCTTGTTGCATAATACAAATATACGGTCTTTTCTAGTTATGTATATGTAAGTATAACACATATAACAAGCACAAGGCATTTTGTCGAACTAAAAAATTTACACATATATAGACATGGTTACGTATAAATTAAAAATTACGAAAATCAAGTTATAAAGTAAAATATCACCAAAACATAAGCAACATTTAATAAAATTGTTTCATATATGTAGTAACAAGTGATATGTTACCAAACATAAGAAGAATTAAATAAACAAACAATGTTGCGTATGTGTAACAGTAGTGTTTCGTATATGTAACGGTAGTGTTACAAGTTCATCATAATCATCATCATCTTCAAGCTCGTCATAAAATTATTTTTGAATTCATCATCCTCACTATAAAATCACTATAAAATAAACAAATAGTTAATATTCTATATTTCTTAAGAAACAAACCAATATATGTTATGACCCAATAATCACCACTTGTTAAATACTTGGTTATATATATACACGTAACTACCACTTGTTACAGGTATGATTTTTACTTAAATGTAACCCACATGCTTACGTATATGTATGCTAATAAGAACATGAGCGTTATATATTTCATTAGCCAAAATACAGGTATAAATTATGTATGTATAAATGTATCACTAACAAGGATTCTATTCATATATATATATATATATATATATAACAACAACAAAAATACTTAGTTGTGATTACTTAGTACATATATGTAGCAGTAGCAAAATAATAATTTGTATAAATACAACAACACTGATACGTATATGTAAGGAATTACTCCAGATATGTTTGGATTTATAATACACGAAGCATACATATAAATATAGGTAATCAATCATCTGAATTAAACATTAGTACATATATGTATGTACCTGGGTATGTATATGTACCATACCATGATACCTTTTTTCATTCAGTTGATTGTCATATTCATAGCTAACACAGTTACGTATATGTACTGATCATCTATATGTAAATTAACAGAACTCGAAAACAACCATATATTAAAAACCTATAGAAAGCTAAGATCATTGTTTCATATATGTAACATTACATACTGTAAACATAATGATACAAATATACTATACAAGAAAATATGGTAGAAAAAGATAAACAAAATCAACATATTTTAATGTAGTGTAGCTGCAGTTAAAAGTATGTTATAAAAGTAGGTTACATATATGTATGCTATTGTGTTACTTATATGTATACTAATGTATCCTAATGATGTTCACCATTTCCTACTTAATAAACTGAAGTACGTATATGTAATTTACAAGGTTAAATAAATGTATCATATTAAGCTACATATATGTATCCACATAAAAATCACACTTAATTCTCCATACAAATGCAATCTTCTAATATGCATAAAAAGATATAGAAAATCTCATCTTAAGATGAATTATGAAAAAAGGAACCCAATGAATGATTTAAAATGATGAAGAACACAAAGATCCAATTATGAACATGCATAGAACTTGCGTCTCAATCGTTTAGTAAAAACCGAATAATCACAACACCGAACTAAAAAAACCTAGCTACCATGAATTAACACTATAAAAGCAAGAAAAATCCAAATGGAAGAAATCGAGAGATACATACCAGTGAACGCCATCAATTTCCCTTTTGATGATGAACTAGTGATTGTTCATTCTTTCTCCATGTATCAAACGATCTCTGCATTCCTATTTTTTGATCTTGAGTTTGATATAGATAAAATCACCATCAGATGGGTTTGATTTTGATTATGGTTTTCGATGAAATTAATATCATTTTTATTGTCTTGTTGCTTTATTTTTTATAATGATTTTTAAGGAGATTCTATGTTCATGAAGATGGATTATAAAGAAGATAATACAAAATAAGTTTTAAATTTTAAAGAGATAAATGAGGGATTTAGTCAACATTATATGTTTACCATAATTAGTTTATATACAAAATTACCAAAAAACCCTTTAATATAAATAAATAAGTAATTATGAGAAAATTATATGATTGGTTGAATGTGGTTTTTATGGTTTTCTACTAAAATGGTAGTTTTTATTTGATCCATCCTTTATATATATATATATGTATATATATATATACACACACACACACACATATATATATATGTGTATGTAGAGAGAGAGTGTGTGTGTGAGAGAGAGGGTAATAGGAACAAACCTTTGTAATACACACACAGAAAGAGATGATGTCTCGATAACAAAATAGGTGTACCTTTAACAACACATTAATTTTTATATATGACTTTAAGAATATATCGGAATTTAGATGGTGTTTGTTTTTTGCCAAAAGCTCTTCCCCACCCCTTCATCTGCGCGCACACAGGCGCGGGAAGAGCTTTTGAGTTCGCAGACTGTCTGATTTTTTGAAGACGTTTCATTAAAAAACTTCTTCCTGAGGTCTGCATGGAGAAGATGTGGACTTGTCACTTCTGAGATCTTCTAACCTCTTCTCCATCCTGAAATCCATCTTCATCTTCCCCATCTTACCTCTCCTCTCACCACCACCACCCCACCTCCCCTCAACCGCCGGCGCGCCGTCGGCCCCCTCCTCCAACCGCCGTCGTGTCGCCTCCCCCTCTCCCAACCGCCGCCGTGCCGCCTCCCCCTCCCCCAACCACCGCAACTACCCTCCCTTCTATTGCCATCTCCATTCGCTGCACTCCCCCTCCGCTGCCCCCTACCTTGCGCCCATCCCCACCTCGCGACCATCCCCTCCGCTGCCCCCCCACCTCGCGACCATCCCCTCCGCTGCCCCCCCCCCACCTTGATCCCATCCCCACCTCACGACCATCCCCTCCGCTGCCCCTCCCCCCACCTCGCGTCCATCCCCACCTCGCGACCAACCCCTCCGCTGCCCCTCCACCTCGCGCCCATCCCCACCTCGCGACCATCCCCTCCGTTGCCCCCCCCCCCTCCCTCGCGCCCATCCCCCTTCGTGACCTCCGTTGCAATTGAAGATGATGATGATGATAATGAAAGAAATCGATGAAGAAATTGTGTGAATCTGAAGTAAGATTTGGATATTGTGTGTGATGTGAAAGTGAAATGTTGTGTGTGCATTTGTGTGTGAATCTGATGATGATAATGAAAGAATATGTATTTGGAGATCGATTATATCATACTAAGAAAAGTTATTTTTTGCTGGGGTTTGGGGTTTTGATTTTTGTTCAGGAATGTTTTTGTTACAGACTGCAGATGTTAAAAACAAACGATATTTTTCTTGCAGACTGCAGACATTTGGTCCACCTCTTCTGCAGATGTCTGCAGATGTGGTCCGCAGACTGCAGACGTTTTTCTGCAGAAAAAACAAACAGCACCTTAGTAATAGAAAATCATATGATACAATTAGTATTAATGCAAATTTCAGTAACTTTTTAAAGAAATATAAAGAGCATCATAAATGCAAATTCAAGTTTTAGCAAGGGCATTATCATAAGTTATCACGATATAAGATATAAATAATTATGAGTTTATATAATTTATTAGCTTTTTTTCCTCATAATCTATATAGTTTATTTGTTTACCTCTAGAGTTGTAGGCTCCTTTTTAAATTCTTTCCTCGTCTTTTCATGGCAATCATTAATTTAAAAAATCTTTCCAACAACAATCTTACATGTTTCGAGTTTTGGTGGGTGTTAATAACATTCAAACCGATGTAACAAGCTAAAAAATGAAAGTGTGAACAAAAATCACGTCTAAATTTTGGTAAAGATAAGGATGTCTCAATGACCAATTTGAATTTATTCAAGAAGTGTAATACACGTGTTTCTAACATAGTTTGAATGTATACACATGGATAAACATTGTTCATTTTTAAATGCATGTATACAACTTTTTAAACGACCATTTGGAACGCTGGCAAAAGATATTTATTGAGTAAAAATTATACCTGAAGATAAATGTTGCCTAACCCTTTTCACAAATTATATATGACTATGTTGCGTGTTTGCATTTAATTAAATACTTTTAGGACAGGTAGTGGCCGCTTTACTAGTATACTTGTTGGATCGGTCAATCCAAATGATACAACGTATAAATGTAGGAAAAGTAGATTTTAATAATTTAAACTGTTATTTATTAATTCCAACCAAGGCCCCGGGCGAGAACAACAAATTGGCCCCTATAATACGATATATAAAAAAGTCTAAACCAAATATATATATATATATATATATATATATATATATATATGATGGTTCAAATAATAACTTTCTTTTTTGCAATAACTTTAGAAAGTAATATGAGAACTTTAGAAAACAATATGAGGCACAAGTTTTCAATGTTAAAAAGGGTAAATAACGAAAACATAATAAAAAATATAAAATAAAAAATAACAAAAAAATAAAAAAACAAATTGTTTCCCTCATTTCTCTGTTTCATAAAAAAACTCGTTTTTTACGAACTTCGTTTACATATGTATAATACCAGATTTACACATGTGTAAAACCGGACTTACACTTCGTTTACATATGTATAATACCAGATTTACACATGTGTAAAACCGGACTTACACATGCGTAATAACTAATTTACACATTTGTAAATAATGGATGAATGATTTTTTAAAAAAATATATATCAATATCGTATGCGTTAAAATTATAAAAAATACTAAAATTTACAATGAAATTTTTTGAAAAATTTTATCGTGAAAAAAAGTTTTTGTACATATTGGTTACTAGAATTCTCACAAAAAAAGATGTTCGTGTTTTAAAATTTTCAAGCCCCTTAGTAAATCAGGCAATAGGTTGTCATCACCCCCGTAAGGCCACTCCTCATCCCAATGATACAACATATAAATGTAAGAAAAGTAGATTTTAATAATTTAAACTGTTATTTATTAATCCCAACCAAGGCCCGGGGGAGAACAACAAATTAGCCCCTATAATACGATATATAAAAAAGCCTAAACCATATATATATATATATATTATATATATATATATATGATGGTTCAAATAATAACTTCCTTTTTCGCGAGAACTTTAGAAAGCAATATGAGAACTTTAAAAAACAATATGAGGCACAAGTTTTCAATGTTAAAAAGGGTAAATAAGGAAAACATAATAAAAAATATAAAATAAAAAATAACAAAAAATAAAAAAACAAATTGTTTCCCTCATTTCCCTCTTTCATAAAAAACTCATTTTTTACGAACTTCGTTTACATATGTATAATACCGGATTTACACATGTGTAAAACCGGACTTACACATGCGTAATAACAATTTTACACATTTGTAAATAATGGATGAATGATTTTTTTTTAAAATATATCAATATCGTACGCGTTAAAAATGTAAAATCACAATTTAGCTGTTTGTTACCTCCGTTAACTTTTTATGACGTATTACATAACTTGACTCGTGACGTGACGTATAACACAATTATAAATAAAAATATAAATATATTACTTGATTATTTTTTTATAAAAATCCTTTTAATAAAATTATACAACGTAACACTTTTATCGCTAATTGAGTAGCTTGAATACAAAAAGACACAATTTGAGTGATATATTTATATTCTTTATTTTAATTATGTAATATGATATGTCATATGTCGCATCACACACACCCTCTCATGTCATGTTATTAAAACTGGCTCAGTTAACGAATAGTTTGACTAACACTTTTATTGATAACGAAAGTAAAAGTTGAGATTAATACCGGTGAAATTGTTATTAGGATTAATATTGGTCTATAATTTAATTTTTCTTAAATATATATTTAATTTATAACAAAATATGAAAATATTATATACTTTTACGTGAATTTGTGATTTTAATAAGATATGAAGGCTTATTTAGATATAGCATAGATCTTGGAATGCTCAAATGACCAAAAATTTGAGATTTTAAAGGGAAACAAAGTAAAAAAAATTAAAATTTGGTTTAACCGGTTCACAAGTCCAACCTTTAGTTCATCGGTCCGACCACTAACCGGATGGTTCAAAGATCAATAGTATAAATGGACATAACCGAACTGGTTCTACGATCGGTTCCATATTTAACCAGTTTGACCCTTGACCTACAAAAGAAACAATACCTATTAAATAACTGGATACCGTTAAACATAATGTCTGTTGGTTTAACCGAGTTACTTACAACTTGCGAACTCAAGTGAGTCCGTTACTGCATACAATATATATCTATAAGTACTAAAGGAACTCGGTTATACCAACAGACATTATTGTTAACGGTATCGGGTTATTTAGCCAGTTGAGTCTAGTTTTAAGGAAAACAACTTCAATATTCCTAAAATATGTTCAACTGAATAAAAAACTAAATATAATGTATGTAGATTAGCGTGTTAAGACCGGGTCAATCATTGCACTAAACTCGGAATCATCGCGGCTAAACCGGAAACGGTCGCACTCACATAGAAAACCACACCTTCCCGACTCCACTAGAATTAAATATTTTCACCTTTGTTTTCAGTCTTTGACCATTAACATTCAAAAACCATTTAAAAAACAAATAAAATAGTCCTTTAGTGCTTACGGATGGTATTTGAAAAAAAATATATATTTCGTATGCAGTAACATACTCGCTTGAGTTCGCAAGTTGTAAGTAACTCGGTTAAACTAGCAGACATTATATTTAATGGTATCTGGTTATTTAAGGTAAGGGTTCAAATTCTATAGTATTTAGGTTATGTGAATTTAGAAGTAGATTAGGTGTTGCTGAAAATAGGTAACTCGGTAAAATTTAAAAGATCAAGCTACTTGACTTGTATATTTTTTTTTTGAAAATAGACTTTCATAAAAACAACGACCACCGACGACTATCACCAAGACGGAGATAGACGTCGAAAGCCAAAAACACAACACATAATCACGTTACATCAAAAATCCACCATCTATTCCAATCCACTACCCCTAGCTTAGATCTATTTTTGTACCAAAGAAAACCCAACGATTTTATATCCGCAACCATCTTCACCACCTTCGTTTCCTTGCCAGAAAATATCTTTTCATTCCTAGCACGCCAGATCCTCCAACAAGTGATGATAACAATGCCATGAATAATCGATCTTCCCGTCAACCCACTCACCTTATGCACTTCCACCAAATCGTTGACCTGAAAAACAAAAGGCCTAGGGATATTGCACCAAGAGGCTATCGCATTCCACACGCCCATCGAAATGATACACCCGGTTAACAAGTGCTCAATCGATTCTTCGTTGCTCTCGCATAAAACACACATATGGTCGCCACACTGAATATGACGTCTAGCCAACGCTTCCTTGGTTAGAAGTCGATCCATGGCCGCTCTCCACATAAAAATATTACATTTTTTTGGAACCCAATCGCTCCACTGAAACCCAGCCACCCCAGCTCCATCATCGAACCGAATCATCCATTTTTTGATCGACGAAACCTCAAACTCTATTCTACTTCCAACCGCCCATGACCAAGAATCTTCACGATCAACCATAACCACCCCTTCAAGCACGTCTTCCAGCTCTTGCTTCTCGATCAACTCCTATTGCGTATTAGGAGCTCTAATCCAATCCCAAACAATGCGCCGTAAAGAGCCAAAAACCACCATGCGATCCGCTAACAAAATGTTTTTATGTTTGTCTAGCGCATACAAGGGCGGGAATTTATCCATCAACAGCTCCAAACCTAACCACAAATCCAACCAAAACCGAATATGTCGACCATTCCCAACTGTGGCCCGAATCACTTTATTGAACCCCACACCATCAACCTTGAACTTATTCCAAAACATAACACAATTCTTCCAAACCCCGGGAACCCCATTATTAACCGGAGCAAGCCCCCAAACTCTCGAGGACCCGTGAATAGACAACACTACACGTCTCCACATCGCTTGATGATCATTAAGAAATCTCCCAAGCCACTTAGATATCAACGCTTGATTACTAATCTCTAAGGAGGCGATCCCTAAACCCCCTTCTTTTATAGGTTTTGTAACTATCTCCCACGCCACCCATGACATCTTCCTCACTTCATCCGATCCACCCCATAAAAATCTTCTCATCAAAGCTTCCAAATCATTAATAACCTTCTTTGGAGCCTTAAAAAGCGAGAAATAGTATGTGGGGAGACTATCCAACACCGATTTAATAAGAGTTAACCGGCCAGCAATAGATAAAGAATTAGCTTTCCATTTAGAAAGTCTCTTCTTGAACTTGGACACAACCGGCTCCCAATTAGCCACCCTATTCATGTTAGCGCCAATCATAATCCCAAGATAAGGAAATGGGATTCTACCCGCCTTACATCCCATACTCCCAGCTTGGCTATCAATCTTACCATCTTCTACACCAACACCAAATAACACTGACTTATGAAGATTAATCTTAAGCCCCGAACATAAGTAAAAAATGCGGAGAATACGTTTCAAGTTATCAAAATTAAAAGAAGACCAGTCTCCCATAATCATCGCATCATCCGCATATAAGAGATGGGATAACTTGGGACCATCATTAGGAAGAATAATACCATGAAACGCACCTATATCAGAGGCTTGCTTCATCATACCTGAAAAGGCCTCCATCAGAATAATAAAGAGAAAAGGCGAGAGCGGGTCACCTTGACGAATGCCTTTTTGACACCCAAACTCGAACGTAGGGGAACCACTAACAAGAACTGATGCTCTAGTCACCAACAAAATACCACGAATCCAGTCGCACCAATTCGAAGAAAACCCCATCTGAGCGAGAACCGACAACAAGAACTCCCAATTAACATTATCATAGGATTTATCGAAGTCAATCTTGAACATGAAAATTCTTCTCTCCCTCTTCTTAGCCCACGCTATAACCTCATTAGCCACCAAAGGGCCATCAAGAATATACCTCCCGGAAAGAAAAGCCGACTGATGCTCTGACACAACTTTGTTCATAACAGTTTTCAACCGATTCACTAACACCTTCGACACAGTCTTTAAGATACACCCAATGAGACTTATCGGCCTAAAGTCACCCAAAGCAGACAGATTATTTACCTTAGGAATCAAAGTGATAAAAGAAGACCCTACTCCCGGACAGAATCTTTTAGAACTATGAAAATGGCCGAGAACATCCACGAAGTCCTTCTCGAATAGTTCCCAAAACGACCGGATGAACCTGTAATTGAAACCATCCGGTCCAGGAGCTTTGTCGCTGCCACATTCAAAAACCGCTTTCTTGATCTCACACGTGGAAAATTCACAAATTAACGAGTCCGCCTCCTCCAATGATAACACCGAAAAACCATAACCAGCCAACTGAGGCCGATGTGTGATAGATTCTTTAAACTTACCAGAGAAGAAACTTAGCACCTCCTTCTTAATAAGCACCGGGTTTGTTTCCCACACACCATTAACCTCCAACCTCGGAAAATAATTTGAAGCTTTGCGTTTATTAATGAAGCCATGAAAATAACGGGAATTTTCATCTCCATGAATCGCCCAGTTACACCTCGCCTTTTGCTTCAAATCCCGATAACTGAGATTATCCAACTCGCCTAGCCGTCTTTTGATTTCACTAAATGACCAGATCTCTTCTTCTAACAAATCCCGATCCTCCATAATTTTATCCAAACCCTTCTTCTCTTGCTCCAAAATTACCCGTTCCTCCTTTTCTTTGGATTTACAATCAATCATCCATCTAGTGATAACGTCTCGCAAAAGCTTGAATTTAGACAATAACCTCGAGTCCGGATTCCCATTAAACGAACCATCATCAATCGTTTTCTTAACCAACGTCCCAAAATCTTCTCTACCAAGCCAAGAATTGAAAAACCTAAACGGTTTGGGTCCAAAATTCCTGGCAGGTCCAATTTTCAAAACCAACGGCCTGTGATCCGGTTTGTTTCTTTC
Source organism: Flaveria linearis (assembly GCA_024085815.1). NCBI lineage: Eukaryota > Viridiplantae > Streptophyta > Magnoliopsida > Asterales > Asteraceae > Flaveria > Flaveria linearis. The sequence goes on along the minus strand of CM044007.1, from coordinate 79,921,133 downwards.
GAGAGCAACATATTCCGCATACGGCCACTCCATAAAAAAATCCCAATTAATGAAAATCCTGTCAATGTGGCTCAATTTATCCCCTGCAACAAAAGTAAAACGCCTCCCTTTCAAGGGGTACTCGTGAATATCAGATTCATCAATAAAATCGTTAAATTCATTAGCCTCGCCCACATTAAACACAGAATTCCGCCTATCCTCGGCACACCAAACCGAATTAAAATCACCTGCCACAATCCACCTCCCATTACCCTCCCCGATCAGACTACAAATTTCCCTCCAAAGCGCTCGTTTAGCGACTAGATTCTGAGGAGAATAAACATTTAAAATGTGAAAAAAACTGCTCTTCCCTTTCACCGTACCCGACACTAAAAGCCAATTATTATTCTTAACCACCCTTTCCATATTAAATACTTGAGAATCCCATATCGATAACAACCCACCCGACCTTCCAGACGGCGGAACCCACTCAAAAGAATGACCACCATAACCCCACAATCGACCCACATCCACAGAATCCACAGAAACATATTGCGTCTCTTGCAAAACTATAAAACTAATCTCATGATTGACCCGAAGACCATTAATCCAATCTGCTTTACTTGAAACATCTAACCCACGAATATTCAATGACATGACATTCATTGAACACCAACTTGATAACCTTCGGAAACAAGAACCTCTTGAACATTAGAAGCAAAATCTTCCAAATTCTCAACACCTATTGCCTTGCTTAATTCAATGGTCTTCTCCAACTCCACATCAATTGGACGACGTTGTTGCAAGGTATCATCAACACTACAAGACGTCAAAGGCTCCACCGCTTCTTCCTCGATATTACGCACTACCGTCGAATTAGAACACAACCCTTTATTAAGATCCGGTGTTAAGAACACACCTTCATCACCTGCCTCATTCCCCCTAGACACCTCCGCAGGAACTTTCAAGACACCAATAAGCCTATCAATATCAAACATATCGTTATTCTCCCTTTGTCGCTTCTTAGGATGTTCACTAGAACCGCTACCCCCACTCCGATTAATAATCATAGACTTCCGTCTAAACTTTTTTCGTCCTGTTCCTTTCAACACAGGAACACTTATATGATCATTAACATTATTCGCAGCCGGTACCTCGTTAGAACAGTCAACCGCACCACAAAACACAAAGTCAACATCATTACCATCGATATTCACTGCTAAAACTTCATTAACTTGTGAACATTCACCCTCTTCACGAAACACAAAGTCAACATCATCCTGAACATTATTATCATCACACTTATTCTCCTCCGGTATAACCGAACTATCAACCTCTTCATCCTCCGCTACACATTCCGGCGTCCATTCCCCTACAACCTCATCCACCCACACTTTAAACATTCTACCCCTCCGATTAACGTCCACCCGACCCGCAATCCGTTTGCATTCTTTACTTAACACACCGATTAGAGCATGTGAAAAATTATTATCATCACCTGAAAATAAAGCCGATTGAACCACCTTGCCAAACCTGTTACCAATCAAATCGAAAACCCCGTCTAGCGCCAACTGAGCCGGAATCCCATGAACTTGGAGCCAAGCAATCCGACCCTCCTCCACACTTATATTATTGGACCAAACATCGATACCCTCAAACCAATTGGACCAAGCATCTTTATCATTCATGAAAACTTCCTTATCCCCACTGTCATAGAAAACCAACACCATTGAGAGTCCTCCCAGGTATTTTATGTCTAAAGCTCTCCATCCACGCGTCCGAAGCAACTTTTTCAGATAAGTTAACGTATGAAAATTCACCACTCTACCCGTAAGAGCACAATCCCTCCAATGAGAAAACCGCTCCACCGAATCATCCACCTTAATGTCATCCACTTTGTCCCGATTTAACAGTGAATCGACAAAGGATCGCCCATTACCAACTGAAGCATTAAAACCTCCAACCCCATCGGATCCTTCGGACGTAGGCTTTTCATGACCACTAGGGTTTGCATGGCTATTGATTGGAGCCGACGTCGCCTTCCTCCTATTAACAAGATCCGGCCTATCCATTTTCTCTCCATTGACAAACCGAGCAATCGCAATAAACAACTTATAAGACCCAATCCATACATCCGATAACTCGTCTCCCAACCGTTTAACATCTTTGACTTCCGAAAACAATACAAAAGCGAACCTCTTACCCCATTTATCCAACTTTCTAGCAATATATGATCCTTCATAACGACCAAAACTACCCAACACCTCTTGTAAATCTTGCGAAGAACACTTCGGAGGAAGATTTGAAACGTAAAACTTTGACACAACCTTGTGATTACCTGGGACCTGCCGATCATTGCGTTTCCCTTTCCGATTACGTGGTAATTCCATCCTTCTGCATCCATGCCGTCGGCAAGAATCGCCCGAAAGTTACGGAGTGATGATTCTCCAGTCGGATCTTGATCTGAATTCGGATCTGAAACCGGATCTCGATCTGGATCTGAATTCGCCCTAAAGATAGAAGACGGTGGGGCCGGCGAGGTGGACGGCGGAGAGCGGCAGCGGGAGGAGGGGGAAGGGGGAAGGCGGTGGCGACGGGGAAGGCGGTGGCGACGGGGAGGAGGGGGAAGGCGGTGGCAACGGGGAAGAGGGGGAAGGCGGTGGCGACGGGGAAGAGGGAGGAGGGGGAAGGGGGAAGGCGGTGGCGACTACTTGACTTGTATATGCATCTACAAACTTGTGTACCTTATATACTGATAGTTTGATATTCTGTTATTTGAGAATCATACGATTCGAAGTTGTTAACTCTTGTTTCAAACACATATACAAACATATAAAATCATCAAAACTAGCATCTACAAACTTGTGTACCTTATATATTGATACTTGACTTGTATATGCATCTACTTGACTTGTATATGCATCTACAAACTAGCCGAGTTATGAGCTTACTCGAATTAAATGTGATTTACCTGCGAGCTCAACTTCATGTTCATATAGAATATCAGGAACCAAATACATAAAGATCTAAGAAATTAAAGGCATCTACAATAAAGGAACTACACGGTCACATTCCATCAAGATCGAAGGAATCGGTGTAAGAGAAACCTATGTTTAAATGTCTTCTTTATGAAAACCTATGTATGTATTCTCTTTTTATAGAAGCATATATTTTGATGAGAGAGATCAAATCCACAATTTGGAGTTGCTCAGGTATAAAAACTCCCATGTTCGAGTCTAGAGTCCATGGGTTTTGTTTTTGTTTTTTTTTTTTCATTTTTCAATTTTATAAGCAATTTTTACCATTTTTTCCCCCTAATTCTAGACATTTTGTTACTTTATTATAACAAAAACTTGAATACCAAATATCACTAGAACAGTAGTGAAAGTTTTTTTATTATTATTATTTACAAATCAAAATTTTCTATATATTTCATTAATCATATAAATTTACGCAACCTTTTATAAAATAAGAGCTGCATTTAAGTTTAACAATGCAACCTTTCAAGTAAAAAGTTGCAATTTTACTTGATATTCATAACTTTTGAATAAAAAGGTTGCAATTTAAATATAATTTTATAATATTTTATAAGAAAATGTTACATTAAATCTTTTAATGCCCTATTTGTGTTAAAAGAAGTTACACTAGAGTCAAATGTAACTCATTAAAAAAAAGTTGCTACTAAAAAGTTGCATTAGACTTATTTTCTAGTAGTAGCACTTAGCAAATCTTGAGGGCATTTTAATTAACTGCAAATGAAATTGTTCATAATGTAGAAAAGTAAGGTCTTAAGCGAATTTTTACCAAAATAGATTTCGAAAAGTGTTTGTCGATCTCCTGTAACATTTAGAACTTCTAAAGGATGTAACACGTTTATCATTGATTTCAGTCGTGGTTCTTGTTAATGGTTCCGCATATATACATCTATATAGTTACGATGGAAGCTGGATGGTGCAAGTGGAGAGCAGCAGCAGGGATCCTATGTGATAAGAGGTTTCCAGCAAAACTAAAGGGAAAGCTATATCGAGTGGCAGTACGTCCAGCTATGTTATATGGAACAGACTGTTGGGCCATAAAGAAATCGCACGAGAAACAAATAGAGGTAGCGGAAATGCGAATGCTGAGGTGGATGTGCGGTCACACAAGACTTGACGGATAAGAAACGAAGTGTATCGACAGAAGCTAGAAGTGGCCAGTATCACAGATAAAATACGAGAGGGAAGATTAAGATGGTTTGGGCATGTCAAGAGGAGACCAATGGCGGCACCAGTTAGAGCAGTAGAGAACATCATCTTAGAGGGTAGGAGGAGTAGAGGAAGACCTAGATTGACTTGGGATGAGGTAATTAGGCGAGATATGATACACCTGCACCTCTCTGAGCACATGATCGAGGATAGGACTGAGTGGAGGCGTAAAATTAAAATTAAGGACTTCTAGTGTGACCTATAGGCATGAAGGGTATTTGACATCTAGTTTCGGGGCCTAAGTAGCCCATATCTGCCCTTTAACGGTGATTCTACATGCACCTAGGATTTATGTATGCTAGGTGTTGTATGATTTATTGTGTACTGTAGGATATGTGTTGTATGATTTATGGTATGATGTCCTGCTGCCGATATGGCTTTTTGTATACTGTATGCTATGTGCTGTATGTTTTATTGTATGTTATCTTGCTAAACAGTATGACTTTTGCTATCGAGTCGGGGGTCTCATTGGAAGCGGTCTCTCTACCTAACAAGATAGAGGAAAGACTCGCCTACACCTACCCTCCCCAGACCCTGCTCTTGAGTGGGATATACTGGGTTTGTTTGTTTGTTTGTTTGTATAGTTACGATGGAAAGAGGACTAACACAAGATTGCATGCACTTGTTTCCTTTTTTTCCCTTGTTGTGAAAGAAGCATATCGTGACATAGTTGCATATATGTTGAAAAGGATTATATATATTAACGCATTATATATAATTTACTAGTTCTAAGTTCAATCATATGTAATTTGTCTATTCAGGTTTGATTAAAATTGTTCATTTTTTCTCTTCTGTAATCAACTATTATGTAAATTTATTCATTTTTTCCAATGCTTCAACAACGAATAAAATTATACAATCTTTAAAGACTATAAGAGTACTCATTAAGTTGACAACTAGATAACTAATAGTGAGTGAAAACTTTACATTATTGTTAACCTACAATAATAAGCAACTGAGGTTAGTTATGATCAACAAAATACATAAAATAGTACCCTACATTTTTTAATCATCTCGTAATTAGGAACATCTTTACTCCTTTATAATGTGTGAAGGAAGGGCAGAATGGTAATTTCATTGACCTCGTAAGACGCGCCCGTTCATGTGTCTTCTCCGCCTTCTTCCGCCTTGCGTTACCGTTGTTTGCCATTCCGCCGTTCGCTACGATTCTTCGCCATGAATGTCGCCACCACCACGCGGGCGTTACATACATTCAACGGTCTCTTCGTTCCAGCTACCCACCCGTATTTATACAGGCCCCCTCCACCTTCAATTGAAACCATCGGAGATGAGTCTGTTGAATTCCACCAAATCAATGGCTCTCACCGGTTTCAGATCAAACCTCCATCTTTAATTCCCCTCCATCGTTTCATCTGCAAAAGTGTTTGACCACTCTCGGTGGTTCATCCGAAACCGTTTAAACCCCATCGGTTTCATCAGCAACGTCTAATTCATCTTCTTCCTGTCATATATCTGATTGTCAATCAGGGGCACACACATCATCAGCTTTCAACCAACCGGTCGGCTTAATCAGCTATGATGCGCTTTCTTTTTTCCATGTCATGTATGTGATTGTCGTTTGCCAAGTCCAGTGATTGTGGTTTGCCATTGTCAATTAAGGATGCACACATCGGCGGGTGTGCTTCTGGTGTTTCGGACTCGGTTCCAGGGTTGAAGCATGATGCAGGCTTGGCGGTTGAGTGGTCTGCTGAAGAACAGCAGAAGTTGGAAAAAGGGATTTCTATGTAGGTATTTTGTTCCAAATTTATAATTATGTGTTGTATACTTCTATGTCATTTTAGATCTACTGTTCTTGTGGTATACTGTTTTTTTAATGCTATTGTGCTCATATTACAAGTCTACAATCCAGTTTTCGTGAATCTTTTGGGAGGTCATGAGGCAGTATATTCCTAGAATTATTGGATCAAATTGAAATATTGTTATTAGATTTCTTTTGGGTGAAAGTTAGTGTAGGTTTACTTTAGGGGGTGTTGGATCTTTGTGTCTTGAAACTGATTATCTTGTTACTGACGCTTAATCGCAATAGTTAGTGTTTAGTGTTTGGAGGAAGCATATTCTGCTTTTGATAAGCACTTTTTGATAATCAGTTATACAGGTTCATACTCGCTGTAAGCATGTAACATCATCTGTTATGAAAGGTAAAATAAAATCACCTAATACCCTAACCTAATTCAAGATGTGTTTAGTTGTTTACTCCTGTCTCAAAAGACACATTTCCTCTCACAAAATCGTCTTTTTGGTTCATATTTTGTATTGATATTTTAGTTAATCAGAATCTGCCAAACACTCAAATATTTGTTACAACTTCAAACACATACAAACATTATATCCTATAGCCCCTTTTATTGCAACTGATTATCTGATTAGTTAATCAATATGACAATCACTTTCGAAACACACATACTACTACTCGTATCAGTTGTTTATTTTCTTACCCATGAATGGTCATTATTAGCTTTTTTAATGAATATATGCAGGTATGCAGATGAACCCAACATCATGAAGTATATCAAGATTGCTGCTACATTGCGAGATAAAACTGTTCGTGATGTTGCCTTGAAGTGTAGGTGGCTGACGGTAAGCTTGTTTCTCAATTATCCTGACACCTCCATAGCACTTCTATTTGCTACTGATATAATATTTTTTATTCAAGACTTCAGTTTTAATAGATTTAGTAATGTTTCATCCTACCCCATATCAAAACAAGTGCAATAATGTTCTTTTGGGACGTCCCAGAATGAATGCAATATTAATAACTTCTTTGTCGATATTGAGTGGTATTATAGATATTTAGCTATCACCGTTTCATCATCTAAACATTTGTATCAAATTGGCATTCATTTTGGGAATAAAGGGCGGATCGTTTTTCCTGTTTTTGTTATTCGCACACAGGCTTTCCAACCCGAACAGACCCACTTCGAACCCCCCCACACACACACCAAAAAAAAAGAGTAGCTCTTCTTTTTTGGAAAATACACGCTTCACAGTTATACGTAAACTAGGAACAGCTATAGGTAGAGTTCACCTAAGTACAATGACGTCTTCAGGAGATCAATGCTAATCTTGATTAAAGCATGGCTGTTCAGCTGAAAATGATAACCTACAATAGCTAAATAGATATTTTGCTAATAGTTAAAATTATTTTTTTTCTGGAGACTAACCAGAACACGAGTGTATTTTGAAATATGAAAAGTTAAATTTGACCATTATTAAACACCCTCATTTAAATGCTTACCGATATGAAATATATGGTAGAGTAAAAGAAGGAAACAAGATGAGCTCAAGTTGGGGAGAAAGTTAAGAGACAAGAAGGTATGCCTATGTAACCATAGTAAGCCTTATTTTTTTTTTCAAAAGGGTACTTTCGTCTATTTGGCCTGGCAAAATTGTATAATTATTTTACAAGGTTGACCATCAAATTTCAGTTTTCTTCACAACTATTTCAACTGGTCTTTAAATTAAGAATTATTTCCAGCTCATGTCATTGGTGATTTTATTCAATAAAGAGAACATGTAAAGCTGAGGCATTACTACATATTATATGAGTACACAAATTTATTATTTAAGTGATTAAAATGTCCTCAAATATCAGCATTGTGATTTTCCTGTTACAACAGGATAAACTGGTGGAATTAGCATCAAAGCCAATTATATCATCAGGTTCAGCCATGAATGTAGCTCCATTTTCCGTTACCATGAATAATCGGATCCAGAGTGGTGGTGTTCCCTTGGATGGTTAGTATATTGTGGCTCCATTTTCCGTTACCATGATTTCTGTTCAAGCATATGATCCGCTTGTTTTGTTTCACATACTGTGATTGATTATAGTATGTGAAATTGTAGGAAAATCAGAAGATCGCTGACCAGGGGCCCGATAATTAATTAGAGGGTGTTTGGATGTTTTAGAAAATTTATTGATGAACAACTTGCACAAAACATTTTAATTGATAAAAATAATTTGTCATATATAAAACAACACACAAGAATATCCTTTTTAATTATTCGATTTACAAGTTATTCAAAATACTATACTTCAAGCATATCTAAACACTGTCGCTTGTGTCTTGTTCCATTAAATCTGAATATCTGGTTCCGATCACTTGATAGCACATAATCAGTTTCTAAACACCCCTCAAAATACCACAGCTTGAAGGTCTTGATGATTCTGTTAAAAGACACTGATTTTCATTTGTTTGATGCAGCATTAAGTGTCTCCACAAGGCATCTTCTGGAACAAAACAGTCAAGTTCTTGGTCAGATCTCGGCTAACATTTCTGCACTAAAGGTAAGTGTTTTGCATTCATTATGCTTGATGGACATATTCTGGAAGCTAACGTTTTGTTACATAACATCTAACTACAGCTGCAGGAGAATGTCACCCTTTTTAGTCACGCAAAGAACAATATAACCGCCATCTTAAACGAGTACGTTGGATATTCATTAAACTTTTACTTGGTCCATTCATTAAACTTTTACTCACATGCAATTATTAATTTCATCAAAGTTAAAAGTTGGGCATTTTTATTGAAACAAATTCATGTACATAACGGCCGTTTATTTTAACTCTGTTTTAAAATTCTTGCAGCATGAGATACCTTCCAGGTCCGCCAATGCCTGTATCGTTAAACACAGATATTGTTAATACCATTCTGCCCACTACAAGCCAGGTAACTAATACTACCGGAAGTCAACTGTCTGACAATTGACTTTGACTTCCCATAATCAAAAATCTTTTGTGTGATCAGATGATTAACGGTTGTTGCTTCTTGATGATAACAGACGATGACGTTTGGCTCAACAAACAGAATGCATCTTAAGCAAGAACCAGATTATTGAGTTGGAGACCGTTCGGTTGTAAGTATAGGATTAAACCTTGTGTAAATTATATATCGATTGACCCCCCTTTTGGGCTTATTCTATATACCTGTACTGGTTGACCATTCGTGTTCAAGTCAACCATACAAAAAATTGTAGAATGATGCCATTTTTGGAAAGCTAAGATTATTGATTGGCATGGCCCTCATTTCTTGCAACATCTTGAAAGATTTGGTTTCTGTTTCTATTTATGTTTCATTTTACTTTTAACATGTGGCCTCAAGAATAAGTTTTTAGTCTTTTACTTTTTGGAAATAATAATGTAAACGACTAAATTTGTTATCTTTGCAGGCAAGGAGAGCTTTGCGGGCGTTAGTAAAAGCATTTAAAATCCAAATCCAGTGGCATCATCAATATTAAGCAAGGTCATGGTGGAACTTGGTGCAGTTACAACGGCAATTGCTGCAGCTGTTATTTTTGTTGGTCGCTTCTTAGCTTCAGCAGCTGTTGCTATAATAAGCTTTGTTTATGTGGGAGCCATGTATGCCATCTTGGGGGATTGAAATACCAGTAAGAAGACCTGCAAGAGGTAAAATTCAATACCATTAAAAAGCTATTTTGAGGAGAAAGTAAATACTAATGTTTAAATCGTTGTAATCGAGTCTTACAAATTTCAATGCCCTCAGCAACGCGCGGGTCAACCCACTAGTTATAACTTATGCTTCATTGATAAGTATACTTTGTTTATTTCGCTTGCCATTTTTTGATTAATTTTCTAACATATTAGACATTGAAAACCTACCAAACCAAACACATAACTGTTATCACATGGTGTATTTGTTGATATACAGGACGAATTCATGGTGCATGTGAACGACCAAGTAAATATAAACATACAATTTGTTATTACTTATTAACTCTATTTATGTCAAAATAACTAGAAGAATCAACAGAAATTTTGAGTAGAGAAATTTACCAACATCTTAACTAGCTTGTTTCTTTGTTTTTTTTCTTTTGGGACCCTAAAACCGTAGAACATACAAGACTATGGGTGTAAAAATATCCGAAACTGAATAAATGAAAGAGTCAAAATTATGAACATCTTATCTGGTTTTTACTTAAGTGTTTTTATAATTTAAAAATAAGAAAATCCAAATCCAAAAAGTAAATATGATATTTATATATATATTTATGTTTTTAAAAGTTCCTTAATTGAACGCTTTTGTTTGGTTTATATGTAAATATGTTCTACCTTAACAACAAAAGCAGGTTTGGTGTAATGGCAAACCGGGTACACAAGCTTAGTTATTTATCTTACAATTTGCTCAAATAAATATATGCTAAGTTATTAGATGACTTCTTAACACAGACAACCAACAACAATAGAGAATATTGAAAACTATATAAGACGAAAATGTTGACCGTGATGATAATTATAAGCTTTCATTTCAAAATCATGTTCTCTTGAGATAATATTTGTAGGACTTAAGAAAGTATCAAAATGCAAATAGATGATAATTTTGGTTCGTGATGGCAATGATGATTTTGGTTGGTGATGATGATTCGATGATGGTGATATGATGATGTTAAAGGTTTAGAAGAGAAGATGTGGCGGCGAATGTCGTTGGGAAGGGAGGATGCTTTTTGCAAAATGTTTTTTATTATTATTTATTATTGTTGTTGTTGTTATTATATTAAACGGCATAATGTTCATTTCATACTTAATTGACATAAAAAACTAACATTCATCCGCTCATTTCATTACCACATAAATCATATATGTGTAATAAACTTTAAATCTAATTAGCACGTTACCTAACTCTTAACTTAGATTCGTAACTTAGATTCATCGAGTAAACCAGTAACACGTCCCCTTCGAGGTCGTGTCCAATCGACTATCCTTTGTCATCCTAAGAAAACATTGTAAAGAGTTTTGAGATGTCAGATATCGCCATGCTTTTCTTCATCCAATTTGCAAGAAGAGACTGAATCTGCCAATGGTTTTTCCTTTTCTCTTTCGTCCCAATAATAATTACTAACTTTTCATACTATAAACAAACAATAATAATAAACATATATACAATATCCGCATCCGTACAAATACCGATGCCCCAGGAACCAGGGTGATCAATTCCAGAAAGATTTGTTTCCATTTATACCAAGTAACAATTTTAAATTACAAAAAAACATATGGTTCAAAACTTCATATCGTGTACGTAGAGACTTTTCAAAACAAATTAATTTAAGGAAGCCAATAAAAGTCAGAGTAAGAATGTTTTTTTTTATTTTTTTGAGGTTAAGGGTTCAAACTTCACCTATGAAGATTTTTTAAATTAATTTGGTGTAGATTATATGAAGTATGATATGTAGAATAACATTTACTCACTAATAAATTGCTTTTAAACCTTAATTATTATTTAAGCGTTAAATAATTACTAAAATTTCACATTTATAAATTAAAACAAATTGAAAAATTGGAGAAAAACTATGTATAATCATTATATTAAATTCTTGTAATGATTTTATATATAGAGTTTCGTTTTTTTTTTTTTGGACTGCAAGGTATATGCATTAAGAAAACTAGCAAGATGCTACGAATTACAGAAGTAATAAAAAGAAATTAACATTAAAATTACACCATTCATCCTAATTAATAAACTTAAAGCTCCCGTATTCTTTACACAATTAAAAATATTGGAGTTGATATCTTCAATCACCTTGTGTTTCTTCCAACAAGCTTTCTTGAGGGTTAATGATGAATATTAGTTATTCTTTTAATAATATTCATTCCAACAAGAAAACTTACTATATACAACCCATTTACAATCGTCACATACGACTGGGGGTCATATACAAACATTACGTACGTACAACCGGTAACCAATAAATTAGACCATATGGATATAAATATGTTTTATGAATATTCAATTCGCCATTACATGAATTTAAGTGTCTCCAAATAGTATTGATGTTTTAGAAAATGCATAATTGTGTCCCGTTATCTTAAAACCAGATTACCACCATCCTAGACCATTGTAATTGTACAAAGAATTGAAAACTAGTGGCTGGTTTTATTGTTCCACTAATTTATAAAAATCTATGTCGGTATCATAATCACAAAAAAAGTTATTAGTAGAAGATAACTGCATTATATATATTTGCAACTATGATAATAATGTAGCATAAACAAATAAGCAAAATATTATGCCAGGTAGGTGATCTGAAAAGTATTCTCTCACGAGAAAATTTAAAAAAATTCAAATTCTGAATTAAATGGTCTTGATTTCTTTTTTCTTTTATGTTTATAACCGTATAACCTTTTTCCATTTTTACAAGAATATAAATTATTTTTATTATTATCTTACGCGCTAATATGAATGATGAAGAAAAATGACATAAATTTGTAATATTCTACATATATAACAATTATTTTTGTAAAAGTGGCAACTTATGTATACATCTAATCTATTTTTTATTTTATACTTCAACTAATTTTCATCCTGTTTTAGATGGAATTCAAATCTTTAATATGAAAAAGAGTGTTATTACCAATGTTTTTAAAACCGGACCGGACAGTGAACTGGACGTCTTACCGGTTCACCGGTCGGACCGGTTCAACCGGTCGAACCGTATATAAGAACCGGATAAAATTATAATTATTTTTTATAAATATATGTAAAAATTACAAAAAATAAAAAATTTTATAAAAAAACCGGTTCAACCGGTCCGGTTCCCGGTCTGACCGCCGATTCGACCGGTTCAACCGGTCTGACCACCGGTTCACTGTTAAACCGGTTTTAAGCACCGAACCGGACCGGATTGGAGTCCGGTTCCTGGTCGAACCGGTCGGACCGGCCGGTCCGGCCGGTCCGGTCCGGTTTTCAAAACCATGGTTATTACTGTAACTTCAAATGACTTTTGTTATCGGACCCAGCCTACCCGCATAGTGATTATTTAAAAAAGTAAAATAGAATATTAAGTAAATTAATATATTTATTAATGAGCTTCTGCAATCTACTAGCAAAGTGGCAAGTTGGTAATGACGTGGAATGTAAAGACAACTTAAGAAAGGCCAGTTGCCAAATTAAGAAAGAGATGATCGAAAAGATCTTCAAGATCAAATCAATTATTAAGAAAAGGAAATCTAGAATATGTTAAAACTGTTGATGTATCATGTATCATGATCGAAGTTCATATAATGTCTTTTGTCATTTACCAAGACACTAAATGTTGTTGACATGATCAGTTTATTTTGATGGAATTACCGAGTATCTTACGATACCCAATCAATTTAGGACTGCAAAAGAATCAAACAAACACGAACAATGTTTTGTATTCATTTGTTCGTAAACTGCTCTCAAAAACTTAAAATAGTGTTACCACACTTTATTTATAATCTTTCAAACCAGAATTTTTTAACGGTGATAAATTTTATAAATAAAAAGCCCAAGACTAGCAAGACACTAGACAAAACAGAAAAAAACAAAACATTACATAAGAATAGTATTTAGTCACTTGATCCAGTTTCTAGTAAACTTATTACATCGACTCTTAAACCAAATAAAAGAAAAATATCGGATTTCCTCAAACATAGTTGTTAGTGAACTTATTACATCGAATTTCAAACAAGATTTTGATCCGATGTAAAAAGTCTCCATATTTGTAACTAATATTCTATCCGTAATAATCGATTATTCCGTAAATAATTAGGACGATGATCATAAATATTTATGAAGTTATTATAATCGGATTTTGACAGGTTTGAAAGGATGCTGCATGCATGCATGTAGAAATATAGAATGAGAAACCAATGGGCTGCACTGTAGTATGTGAGGAATGAGTCAGAATGTAATCATGATGATGACCATTTGAGGATTTTTTTTGAACGGTGACTTTCATTTGAGTGACTCAATGTCACATCGTTCTCCTGGGCGACCCTAGCCAAGATCTGCTCCAGACTATGTTGTCTGAACCAGGTCCACGCTGGATTGTCAGACTTGGTTACGGCGTTCCCTCGGAAACCGTACTGCCTCCACAAGGGTTGCCCCTCTGGAGTAACAGCCGGATGAAAACCGGGGTTGAACTCTAAGAATCGGCCTCCGCAACCAATGGCAAAAGGACGGATTCTCTCATTGCTCTAAATGTCCCCAAACCTGGTATCCACGAGTTTCGAACTCCTGACCTCCACTTGGGAGGGGAGGTTCTCAACCGCTGAACCAAAGTCTGAAAGACATTTGAGGATTTTTTTAACTCTAAAAGACTCTAACCACACGAAGTATTCGATCACTCTAGATTTTTTTTAATTTTTTTATAACATATAACGGTTATGATTGGTTATAAGTGCAATAAAAAATATTATTCTTTATTTGTACATTTGGGTGATATTATTTACTTTTATAATTTTTTAATATTTTTAAAGTCGTTACGAGTGGAGAGAAAAATATAAAGATACATGTATAAAAATTATTATTTAATTAAAAATAAAATAATAATAATTTTTAATATAATTATAATCATGATAATAGAAAACCTGGTGTGAATGCTTTAAAACCGAAGACCCAAGCTCATGAGTAAGCACGCCGCTATATACACCGGACACAATTAGCTAATGGAGATTTTATCATAAGGCTTAGAGCATGCTCATTTCAATTCGTAAACCAACATTTAATATAATACGAGTAAAAACATGTTTTTTTTTTTGCAATTTAGCACTCCATTCCTTCCCATATCTATCCTACCTAATAAACCAAGCTTTGCTTGGCCACATGTCAATTTCTTAGGCTATGTTTTGTACACGTGTCACTCTCTCAATCACCTCTTTTTATTTTTCCCGCTCACTTCTTTTACGGATCATCACGCGGATTCTACTCGGGTTATATGTGGAAAATGGGTTTTCCCCAAATACATATCTCACCTCTTTTCTATTCCCAATCTATTGTCCAACCCTAATCGGCCGACAACTCTCCTCCACCGCCGCTCCTCTTCTTCGCCTGCTTCTTCGCTTTGCTTGATCTCCTTCGCTTTCAGCAAGTTCTTTTTGATTAGTTATCTTTTTTCTTCGTCGTATTGTGTCAGGTTTGTTCTTGTATCTCCTAAATTTGTTTTACTCGGTGATTCTTCCGATTTTATTTGGGTTTTATTGAATCTTCTGTACTTCATTAACAAACTAAACTTTGTATGACTTTGGTTGAATCTTTCATGTCGTCTTCTTTTAATTTGTTCTTAATCGGTTCTAGGATTTTCATCTAATTTATGTTTTAGCATGCAGGATATAATTGTATATTGTTTGATATTTGTTTATTTACGGTTGTTGTTGAATCACCATGTAATTATCGGATGATTACTGTTATTTTAAGAAACGTAGTATCTGTATAAATAGGTTATAATCTTCTTCTTAATGTTAATGATTCTGTGATTAAAGAAAACATGTTTTAACTCCTACATGTAAAAATTTTTTGGAATGTTTTACTTATAATCTGGTGGAATTTGTCCCTTTTTAGGTGAGTTAGATGTTAAACTCTGAAATATAAAGATTTTTGAGTAGTTACACGCTTTGTTTCATACAAGTTTATGATTATTGTAATGTGGATGTAATTTTTAGATGATTACTGTTATTTTAAGATAAGCAGTCTTTGTATAATTAGGTTATAATTTTCTTCTTAATGTTAATGATGTTCTTAAATCTAAAACTGTTATTAGAGAAAAGATGTTTGAACCCCTACATGTAAATATTATTTGAAATGGTTTACTTATAATCTGATAACAAGTATTTAAATTTGCAGCTAAACGTGTCATATTGTTTATAATTTCCTCAATTCATGGTAACCATCATTAATTTTTAATGAGTTTTAATGATTAAAAGATGGACTTTGATGTCATATTATCCCATGGAATTCATATGTTAATCACTGTGATGATGATAAATATGATTCAGTAAAACAAGATTAAGGGAAGGTAAAGTACTTTAATTATGCAGCTGAGCAGATATTCAGGGCTGGTGGGAAGAGAATGAGACCAGCGTTGGTATTCATAGTGTTAGGAGGCACATTAACACATATTCTAAAAGATACCTAACATGAATTTTGTATGCCAACCACCTCACTTATCTATTTTATCCTAAATTTGTAGGGCTCCATTCAGGGCTAATGTTGAAAGATAAACAATATTGTTGTGTGGCCATAAGTTTCATGTTAAATGAGCACACTTTATCTAGATAACCAAAAATAGAACTAATGTTGATAACGTATGGTTTTATTTATTCTTCTTTTGATGTTTTACTTATACATATGTATATTCAGGTAGACTCTGATATAGGATCCAGATTTCAAAGGTATATTGCCAATTATTAATCTATACTCTTGCCTAATTTTAATACTTATATTTTTACCTATTTATCCTGAAGGGAAAATGAGCCAATATTTTGATAAACTAAAGTCATGTTATGTGGTAGAAGTGAAAGGGTAAATCATATAGTTAAGCTAATATAACTCACTAATTCTTGGTGAATTTTACATTTACTTACAAGTGATGGAATTGATCTTGAGCAGACCTATTGAAATGATCCGATACACACCAATATGAAGAAATACATTGGCATGGTGAGTGCAATGCGATTGGGGCCAAATTGGTGAAGATCCTCATGGAATCCCAAATAATCTATTTTTTTATTCAACATGTTGCTGTTGGTAGGTGATCTACACTCAAAGTAAATTTAATTGATTACTTCATAAAAGATGTAACCGAGGTATACTTAACGGATCTTCATGAAGCAAGTGATTTCTAATTGGTAATTATCACTACATCTCTATAGAATGGTGCTGATTAGGAACCAGAACCAGAACCAGAGCTAGAGCAGATGCATGAGTATACACCTATAATACAGGATCTAAAAATTAAGTAGAGTTTTGTATCCTCTTATAAATATCCATCTTCTTAAACTTTATGAATGGTAGTTCGAGCTATTGCTAGCCTATATGGAAATGGTAGTGTTAGTTTTTTTTTAAATTTTATGTTTACATAATTAGTTTTACACCAACCTATTTCTTATGGAGTAATTTTCAAAGTAATAGCTTCATTTTAGTCATAGTGAGGAGCATCGTACATCTTATGATGAAATACAAGCCATCCTTTAACAAAATGGTGTCATGGTACTTTATGATACATTGTTTAGTTAGGTGCAATTTCTTTCTTGAATTTCTTTGTGCTTTTGCCTTATTTACGTGTAATTTTTGAATTTTATGTTCACATAAGATGTCCTATTGTGTTTGTATTTGGAAGTGACATCAGCTAAGATTATTACCTTTTTGTGACTAATAATGGCTTTAGTAATTACATATGCCGTTTAATAATGCAAACTAATTTAAATAAGCAAAAAGCCTAAAAAATACTCCAGCATTGTAACTAATTGGATAGATCGACACAAAAACTTATGGGGAAACAATCTTTAGACCTCTGGTGGTCATTTGTTAAACTCCATTTATACAAGCACTTGATTTTTCAGATTGGTTTGGAGTGTTATAAAAGACCAAAAAAACTCCATCTTTTGACGCAACTCAACAATCTCTTTTGAGGCACGAGCCTTGGAACATTTTCAAATCAAACTTGCAGCCCCATGCTTGTATATCCACTTCCGATCCTTTTTATCCATTTCTGTTCCTTCTTAGAGTTCAGGACAAATAATTAACATATGATGAGCAACAATATCCACTTTTGATTCTTCTTTGAGTTTAGGACAAACAATTAACATATGTCAAGCAGTAATAGTCACACTTAAAATAGATATTGTTACCTATGAGTCAACTCTAAAAATAAAAAAACATAAGTTAATGAAACAAGTAAAAAAGAACATCCTCATAAGCTACAATAGTCACTAACCGTTTCTTCACAGTTTCTCTATACGTCACTTCCCTTCACCGTAGCAAGCATCTTTGATTGAATAGTGATGGTGTTGAAATTATAAGGTTTTTTATATTTCAATTTAATAATTCTGTCTTTGTTTTGTATTTCTTGCATATGAGCTGCTGAGTTTTATATGGGCTTCTGAGATGCGGATTATTGGTGGGCTCGGCCCAGTCCTATTTGTGCATGGATCTAGCTGGTTGTAGCCCTAGAAGATTCTAGCTGGATGCTTTATATTGCGGTGTTCCTCTTTAGTTCAATACACACACAGACATATTTTTTCATCCCTATCGTCTCCTCTGTTCTTGACGATTTAGGGTTTCTGATTCTTGTAAAGTGGTTTGCCATTGCATCTGCTTATAGCAGTTTCATCATGTTGATGATTGTTGCTACTCATATTCTGTTTCTTCTTTGATTCTTTCTTTGTTACAAGATTACTCGTGCTTTGATTAATAGTTGGGTTGAGTGTTCTTGAACTGTTATCATTGTTGACATGGTATCAGAGCACTAGGGCTCTGATCGATTGTCTGGCTGATCTCTGGTAAAGGTGTCTCTACTGCTGCTATTTGGTCATTCAAGGGTTTCAAATCAAAACCCTAATCTGTTGTTGGTCCTGGTATCTCGCTTCCGCATAATCAAAGGTATCATCTGCGACACCAGACCACTACACTCGCTGCCCTAGAAGGCTGCAAGTCGGTGGTGTTATCTCGAGGTTTTCAACTTGGAAGCTTAGCAGTTTTCTGGTTTTCTGGTATGACTTGTAACCCTAGAAGGTTGCGAGTTGCATCCTCTGTGGCTGGAACACCCTGACTTGGGTGCCTTTTATGAGAACATACTATCCCTCTTCTCTGTGTTACACGATTTAGTCTGTTTAGGCATTCTTGGCTGGGTTAGGGATACCAGCATTGACTGTGTTGCATTTTTTGTGATTGCATAAGTATATCTTCTTTCTTTTATGTGCATCACTGGTGTGTTATAAACTTGTGTGTGCTTGCATATACACTCTAGGCTAATCCTTGATCTACCACTATAGTGGTGTGAAAACCTGGCACTGGCCTAGTTGTGTTCTTTGTGCGTGTGCTTGTGTGAACTCGTCATTCTTTCTTGTTTTTAATTTGTTCTTAGTGTGCTTATAATATGACTTCTACTGAATCTGATTCCCTTACTATCCCAGAAACCTTGATTAGTAAACTTGATATTAGTGATCCCCTTTATCTTCATCCTAGCGATTCGAGTTGCTTGACCATAATAAATTTCAAACTTAAGGGAACTGAAAACTACACCGTTTGGGCAAATGCAATGAAACTGGCCTTAAGGGCAAAAATAAGATAGGTTTTGTGGATAAAACAACAAAAAAAATCTCCGGTGATAAAGTCTTGGAAAATCAATGGAAGAGATGTAACTCGGTTGTCTTAACATGGATTCTAAACTCAATTAGTGATGAACTTTACATTGGTCAAGTATATTCAAATCTAGCCTCTGAAGTGTGGGATGACTTGAAGGAGACATATGATAGGGTTGATGGATCAGTTGTGTTTAGTCTATACCAGAAAATTAATTGTGTATCTCAAAATGGCTCTTCTGTTGCTGAATATTATCATAAACTTAACACAATGTGGAAACAATTTGATGCAATAGTACAACTCCCTGCATGCACCTGTAAGGCCTCTAAAGAGTTTAATGATTTTAATCAGTTAATAAAATTAATACAATTTCTTATGGGCTTGATGATATATATCAACCAGTCAGAACTAACTGTTAACTAGAGATCCCCTACAAACTGTCAAAACTGCTTTTTCTTTGGTCTCTAGAGAGGAATCTCATAGAGGAACAAGTAGTTCTTCAAAGGGACAAAATGTCAGGTTTGTTTCAAAAACAAATCAATCATTTGATAACAAGAAAAGACTTAATAGAGGTCCTAACCCAAACCTTAAATGTACTCATTGCAATAAAATTAGACACCTGTGGAAAAGTGTTATGAAATTGTTGGTTACCCTCAAGGAAATAAAGCAAAAATGGGTTCGGGAGGTAATCAAGGGAACAAGGCTGCCATGTCATCTAATAATAATCTGCTAGAAATGAATGCTCTACTTCCTCGAATACTGCCCCTCCCTATCTTTCCTCTGACCAGATTGAAAACTTCTGGGATTTTTAAATGAGAAATCAATAAGGAAATCAAAGTTCAAACTTTGGAGGTACCTCCTTCTTTAAAACTTCTTCAAATACCTTTCCAAACCCCCCTGTTTAGTTTTATGAATTACAATTAAAAACGTCCTCTAATTGGATTGTGGACTCGGGTGCAAATCAACAGATGGTAATGACCGACCAAAATCTTTTAGATCAAGTAAATGTTTCTGATTTGAATATCACTATAAAACATCCTAATGGTACAAATGCTTTGGTCACTAAAGTGAAGAACTTAAAGCTAAATGATAGGTCACTCTTACTGATGTGTTAGTTGTTCCTGAATATCATGTAAATTTAATGTCTGTCTATAAACTTGCCAAAGACAATCACTGTGTGTTATGTTTGACGAGTATAAATGCTATATTCAGGATTCGAACACAAAGAAAGTCCTGGTGACTGGTAGTCAAACTGATGGGTTGTACTTGAATGGTGACTTGTCTACATTTCTAAGGTGTGTTTTTATAGGGTTGATTCTGTGAATATTTGGCATTCTAGACTAGGACACCCATCCGATCACGCCTTAAAAGCTTTAGGCTTAGATATTGCTGTTAAGCCAAATCTCGATCAGGTTCCCTGTGAGGTCTGCCATAAGGCCAAACAACACAGAGATCCTTTTCCATTAAGTGACCATAAATCGTCTCATATAGGTCAGTTAATCCATCTTGATGTTTGGGGTCCTTATAAGGTGACAAGTAGAGAAGGGTATAGATATTTCTTAACCGTGGTAGATGAGTTTTCTAGAACCGTCTGGGTGTATCTTTTAAAACAGAAAAATGAAGTTCTTCAAAATGTTAAAAACTTTGTTCAAATGGTTAAAACTCAATTTAATCAAGTTGTCAAATCTTTCCGGTCAGACAATGGAAGAGAATTTTCAAATCATTTTTTGTCAAAAAAATGGTATCATTCACCAAACTACTTATCCTCACACCCCACAACAAAATAGGATAGCTGAAAGGAAACATCGACACTTGCTGAATGTTGCTAGAACCCTATTATTCCAAAGTGGAATACCCCTTAGATACTGGTCTGATTGCATTCTAACTGCTGCTTATCTATAAACAGGACTCCCTCCTCTGTTCTAAATGGTAAATCACCGTATGAAATTATGTTTGGATTTCCTCCCAACTTAAATCACCTTAAGGTGTTTGGTTGTCTCTGTTTTTGTACAATATTAAACAATAATGAAAAATTTGGGTCTAGAGCTGAAAAATGTGTGTTTCTTGGTTACTCAGTTTTTAAAAAAGGATATAAAGTCTGGAGCTTTGATTCAAAAACTACAATGTTTTCTAGAGATGTAAAATTTTTTGAAACATATTTCCCTTTAAAGGAACACTGATTGTTTAGAGTCTAGTCCCAATTTGGAAATAATGTTGACCAATCTAAACTTTTTTGATGAAACTGAATAGAGTCGGTCGGTACCTGATGGTGAATCTCCCTATGATGAAGGGAGTGAATCAAGAAAGGGTCTAGTGTCTCTCAGCATCCTAGTGCTGAAACCAACACCTTTAAAGGCAACGCTGATTCTGAGCAGCCTCCTTTGATCGTTCAGGATCATAGTGATGGCGTGGCTCAGTTTCAGCAGCCTCAAGTTATTGGCAAAGTACTAGTGAGGTTGAGAGTCCTGGAACTACATGTGATAAACCAAATTATTCTGAGGGAAATAATGATCCATCAGGTCCCTCGAGAAAATCTACCAGAGTAAGGTTTCTTCCAAAACGTCTACAAGACTGTGTCATTGAAGGGAAGGTTAAGTATGGGCTGGAAAAGGTTATTAATTTCTCAAACCTAACCATTGAAAACAAACTGTTTGCTTCAAGCTTGAACAAGTCTTTTGAACCAAATAATTTTAATCAAGCAAAGCATGATCCAAACTGGATAAATGCAATGAACGAGGAGATGGAGGCTCTTAATCGAAACAATACTTGGGACTTAGTTGATCTCCCAAAGGATAGAAAAGCCATAGGATGTAAATGGATCTATAAAGTAAATATAAGTCATCAGGGGAAATAGAAAGGTATAAGGCTAGGTTAGTAGCAAAAGGGTACAGTCAAAGGAAGGTATTGATTTCGATGAAACCTTCTCACCAGTTGTTAAAATGGTCACGATTCGATGTGTTATTAGTTTGGTTGTCTAAAATGATTGGTCCTTATATCAATTAGACATCAATAATGCATTTCTTTATGGAGATCTAAATGAGGATGTGTATATGTGTGTTCCCGAAGGATATTTTTCTGAAACTGAAACTAAAGTGTGTAAGCTAAATAAAGCTTTATATGGTTTAAAACAAGCCCCGAGAATGTGGAATGAAAAATTGGTTGGTGTCTTGCTTGAGTTTGGGTTTATACAAAGTAAATGCGATCACTCTCTGTTTGTTAAATCTGAAATTCTGTGTTCATTGTGTTACTTGTATACGTGGATGATATTGTTGTCACGGGTAACAGCTTAAGTGAAATCAACTTGCTTAAAGAGTCTTTAAAGTCGAAAATTTTAATTAAAGATCTTGGGCTTCTAAAATATTTTTGGGAATTGAAGTTTTACAAATTAATTCTAGAATTTGTCTATCTCAACGAAAATATTGCACTGAATTATTGTTTGAGTTTGGAATGAGTGGCTCCAAGCCTGTGTCAACACCTATTGAACAACACTATGTTCTCACAAAGATATGTAAAGAAGATAAAGTGATTTTACAAAATGTTACAGGTTTTCAGAAGCTGATTGGTAAACTTATATATCTTTCTCATACTCGAACTGACATTTCATATGCTGTTCAATACTTGAGTCAGTTTATGCATCAACCAAAAAACTCACATTTCCAAATAGCTTTGAGACTCTTAAGATATCTTAAAGGTGCTCCTGGAAAAGGTCTGTTTTTCAAAAAAATAGCACTTTTGATTTGGTTGCCTATGCTGACTCGGACTGGGGCAAATGCCTAGAGTCCAGACGATCAGTCACTGGGTATTGCGTGTTTTTAGGTGGCAATCTGGTATCCTGGAAAAGCAAAAATAGGGGACCGTGTCTCGTTCCTCTGCTGAAGCAGAATACAGGGCCATGTGTGCTGCCACATGTGAGATCCTATGGCTGCAAAATGTGTTGTCAGAACTTAAGGTTCAGGTTAATTTACCTGTTTCCTTGTTCTGTGACAATAATGCGGCTATGTCAATAGTAGCCAATCCTGTCTTTCATGACAGAACTAAGCACTTTGAGATCGATTTATTTTTTCCTTCGAGAGAAAATCGCAAATGGAGCTCTTAAAGTTTTTCCAGTAGATTCTCGTGATCAACTGGCTGATGTGATGACCAAAGGGCTGCCTGTTCAACAGCATAATACTCTGATGACTGCATTACAAATGTATGATCCTTTTAAATAGTTCAATTATTAAATTGAGGGGAGGTTTGAAATTATAAGGTTTTTTATATTTCAATTTAATAATTCTGTCTTTGTTTTGTATTTCTTGCATATGAGCTGCTGAGTTTTATATGGGCTTCTGAGATGCGGATTATTGGTGGGCTCGGCCCAGTCCTATTTGTGCATGGATCCAGCTGGTTGCAGCCCTAGAAGATTCTAGCTGGATGCTTTATATTGCGGTGTTACAGTGTTCCTCTTTAGTTCAATACACACACAGACATATTTTTTCATCCCTATCGTCTCTCTCTGTTCTTGACGATCTAGGGTTTCTGATTCTTGTAAAGTGGTTTGCCATTGCATCTGCTTATAGCAGTTTCATCGTGTTGATGATCTGTTGCTACTCATATTCTGTTTCTTCTTTGATTCTTTCTTTGTTACAAGATTACTCACGCTTTGATTAATAGTTGGGTTGAGTGTTCTTGAACTGTTATCATTGTTGACAGATGGAGATAGAGTAAATTGTCATAAGCTGCAATTTATGTTTTGGATATTTCATATTAGGTTTTATAATATATATCGTTTTAGATATTTCATATTAGATATTTCATATTAGGTTGAACAACACACATGAGCAATTTACATATCGTTCTAGAGTTAATAGTAGAGATGAGTTTGAACTTGTTAATATTAAATAAAATTATAAAGTTACTAATCAAATATCAAATGTTTTTTAAAAATTAAAATTTTTATAAACTAAAATAATTAAAATTTGAAGTTATTAATAAGGAAATTTTTAAAATGATATTTTTTCAAAATAGATTGCTTTGGAACAAATGTTTACCCTTCTTTTAAAAATATAAAATGTTTAAGAAATTCTATCATTGTTTTTATTATTAATAGTCATACATAATTTAAATAATATATTATCTTAAAATATCATTATATAATTAATAAAATTTATTTGCTCAACCCGTGTATACACGGGGTCTAATCTAGTTGTATATATGGACTAAGTTCTCATTTAATATACTAATTATTAACTTTATATTGTATTGATTGTTGTATTATTAGTTTTAAAGATTATATATTTTCTTTGTCTTTTTTTCTTTCTTTTTTGCTTTTTACTTTGAACCCAATAATTTTACATCTTTTACAAATTTACTCCTAAAATTTTTCACTTTTAACTTTTTCCCCTTATACATTTCTTATTCTATAATTTTTCATTTCACATTTCGGTATAAATTTTAAGAGCTAACACGCCGTAACATGTGTGTTTAGTTCATCGTTGTTACGCTTTTTTACCTGCTTTACGACTCCGTTGCAATGTGCTGATACCAGATCGAATTAGTTATTGTGTTTAATGTTTTATTGTGACGAAGATGAACAAATAAAGAGTATATTCAGAGTCGCACCACCAAAAGGGAAATACGTCTCCTTTGTAGTTTCTCTCCCCTCTCTCCATTTTTGTTTTTTCTACCCTTTTAATCATCTTAACCCATCTTGATCGCACTGCATAGGCTATGGACATTTCACTTTGAAGGTAAACTAAAAAAGAATGTAATTTATAAAATATTTTTTTTATTTATGCACTTTTCCATAAAATGTTATGGGCTAACGAGTGAAGTGACTAGCGAGTACATTAATCACCAATTTTGGACCCGTAAAATTTAAATTTCGGTCTTTTTTAAGAAAAATTAATATGCAAATATATTTTTTTCGACGTGGGCACCACTACCCAAGGAAAAGTCTAAATTCAATAAAGCAAAATTACCAATTATGGGCTTTGAAAACAATTCACATCAAATTTAATAGCTTCATTCAAGGAAAGTTACTTCCGTTGTCATTAAAAGAAGTTCCTGATTAGTAACACCGGTCTCCTAATTTCTGCAGAGAGTTTGACAACCAAGTCAGTGACTTTTGTCACCGACTCTCACCACCAAATACACACATGCTTATTGTTATATTATAGTATGGCAAAATGTTGAAAACGAGGTACGGTCCACCAAAATCGGTTTCACCAATAACCGTTTTTAACTTTCGTTGACCTAAACCAGAACCGACTCATGAAAATTACAGTTTGTGCACCTATATCGCGAGTAAAAACAAGGGATAAATGAAATAATTGAAAAATAAACAATAATGCAAGCCCATGTCTAATGGGCCAATCCAAAAAGCCCATATGTAGAACATAGACTCATCATAGGTTTCTCATTGCATACAGATTTCACTGAAGCTTCATTGCATGTTTGATGGTTCTTGATTGCCTAAAGGCCCGTAATAGAAAAGAAACCATGGCCTGACAACCGTATCCACTAGGCCCAAGTTTAAAGCCCAATACTTGACACCTTAATATGACCTTCGACATTGCATCTAGATATAAGATATGTGACTTCATAGTATCAAAGATATTTGGTAACACCTGATAATTTTTTCGTGGGTGTCAGAAATTTTCGATATCGGCACTCTATCGTGAAATAATATTTTTTTGGGCTCGGTGGACGCTGGATAAATTTTTGCTACATGATCCGGCTTCATAGGCTAATAGGCCCAAAGTTTGTGTCATTAGTTAGGCCCATAAGCCCTTGTACCAACAGGCTCACGAAATATCTTGATCTTTCAAATTTCACGGTGTGTTTTTAAATATTTATTATATTTACCTAACAAAAAGTAGAAATCGGTATGATAAACTTTAAACGGTCAAAATGATGCTTTAACATACACAATTATTGCATTTAACAAATATAAAAGCAATGGTCATTATGCTCTATCTTTTGCTTTTTCATTTCGTCTATTTGCAATTGCCTTAAGCTTAAAATCAGGCTTTGATTGAGCATTTATAGTGTTAATCACTATTTGTTTTATCTCACACACTCGAAAACATCATCAATATTAAGTTTAATTATTTGAGTATATCATGTGGTTCAAGATTATACCATGTGATCTTGTTAGTAGATTGTAAATTAACTCAATAAAATAGTATAGAGTATGAATATAAAATTTGTACCACTGGTTAGATAATACTCTTATTAAAGTATACGTTAGCTATTATTTTTCATGTGTTTTATGCAAATTCATTTGAGATAAAACACAACTTAAAACTTGTCCATTTTTAGGTAAATATTATCATGTTTATATCCGATCAACATACGGCATATATGATTTCATCTTGTCGGTCATGATGGAAATCATCCATTAATATCGCTATGAGTCATTTGAATTGACTTTTTCTATATGACACAAATGGTCCTCAACATTTACTTGATAGAAGCAATTGTAAATGTTTATAATAAAATATTATTATGATTTTTCTTAAGATACATATTTATAAAGAGAATATAGGGATTTCTTATCTACGGATCATAACCTTCGATTATCATAACAAGAAACCCCTCAAGAACAACAATTAAGCTTCTCTCTCAATCCTCCATCAATTCAAGGTATCATGACAAAAATCATGATATCATCATCTTCGTATAAGGTTTTGATTCTAGCAAGTAGGTCCATTATTGGTGTCTAATTTGATACTAGAAATTGAATTATCAAGAATAGGTTCTGTAATTATGTTTATGTTTCAAGATATAATCAACATGTCCAACAATTTAGGAAACTGCTTTTTGCTAACAATACGTCTTAAAGAGTGTTCATTTGTAAAATAATTTGATACTTTAAAGTAGAGTAATTTAAAATAGTTTAAAAGTATGAGCAGAGTATATTTTATAATTCAATAAAAAGATGTCATAGCAACTTGCAACCAATTTATAACCCTTGCTATTAAAACGATAAGATAACCATGAATATGTAAAAGATTGATAAGTAGGTTGATAAGTAAACGAGTTACCAACATGCACAAATATTTAAAAAAAACATGTATTTATTGTTACATTTCAAGAAGATGATAATATGTCAACAAAGATCCCCCACCTCCAGACGCTCCAGACGCTCCAGACGCTCCCCCACCTCCACCGACCTCCACCGACGGACCGCTTCCCCACCTCCACCGCCGGACCGCTTCCCCACCTCCACCGACGGACCACTTCCCCACCTCCACCGACGTAGCTCATCCACCGCCGTAGCCTCTTCACAGAGATCTGAGGACGCTTCCTTCCGACGTAGCCTCCTCTCAGCTTCATCGCCGACGAAGATCTGAGGACACCTCGTTTCGGAGCAGAGCCTCTTCACAGCATCATTCCGAGACCGACGAAAACGCTCCCCCCCTCCACCGACGGACCGCTCCCCCACCTCCATCGACGGCGCTCCTCCACCGCCGGCGCTCCTCCACCGCCGGCCCTCCTCAATTTCAAGTTGGGTACACTCCCTCCCTCCCCAATTTCAAGCAGTGAAACGATTAGGGTTCCATGAGAGGTTTTAGCCGCATCAACATTGACGAGTGGTACGATGTTCCAACTAGGAAGGGTAAGAATTCCAGAGATCAGGGACGATCTAATAGCGAGGTAATCACTAAGTTTTTCGTTACGAACCTTCCGCCTAAGTGCTCTTCTGTAGATCTGTTGAATGTGTTTACGGGTTTTGGCGATTATGTGGGGTCGTATATTGCTCGGAAGTCTGATAGGCTGGGTAAAAAGTTTGGGTTTTTATCGTTTCGCAATGTTAGGGATGTTAGGAAATTAGAAGCGGATATGGTTGATGTTTGGATGGGTTCGTATAAGCTGTTTGTTGCTCGGGCTAGATTTGTTGATGGTGAGCGAGTGGAATGGGGTTCGGATGGCAACAAAGATAGTAATAAGGATCGGACGACCGGTTTTGAGGCAGAAAAAATTAAATCAAATGAGGGCCAAGCAAATCCTGATCTGGGTGGAGGGGCTGCACGTGCGGGTGTTACCAACAGGTCGTATCGTGATACGTTTCTCAACAAGAAGGACTCAGGCAGTGAAATTACGGTTTTGAAGATTGATGATAGCATTGAAGGTTATTGTGATTGGCATAATATCTCTATTTGTGCAAGAGTAAAGAGTTATAAGGTGCTAACCTCCCTTGCTGTTCTGTTGAAGAATAATGGAGGTAGTATGATTAAAATTAAGTATGAGGGGGGCCTTAATGTGGTGTTGCTATTCAATAATGAAGAAGAATGTTTATCGTTTTTGGATAATAAGGTGATGTGGGCTGAATGGTTTGAGAATGTGGAGCGATGGACAGGACAGCTTGTCAAGTACGAGAGAATAGCGTGGTTGAGAATTCATGGGATTCCAATTAGTTTAGCAGTTGACCAAGTCTTTGATGCAGTGGGAAAGAGATACGGGTCACTGGTTCAACCGGCATGTTTTTCGAAGGATGAAAAAGATTTTTCGTATGCTTATATCGGGATCCTTTGTTGTAAAGATTATAGAGTGGATGATAGGTTCACATTATCTTGGAGGGGTGCTTCGTTTAAGGTATGGGTGGAAGAGAATGTCGGGGAATGGGCCCCGGATTGCATTGAGGAGCTTGACGATTGCGTGACGGATGAGTATTCTGAACCTATACCGGATGGTAATAATAATGCGTGTGGAGATGGGATAGAGATTGAAACAGGAGTGCTTGGTAATGAGTCTCGTCAAGGGGAAGAACATGTCAATTATGCGAGTTGTGAGGCTACTAATTGTGTTGAAACTTCGGCTAATGTTACACCAACTATGATTGTTACTGACAAGTCCAACTCTATGAGAAAGAAGTTTAAAAAGAAAAAATCCATCAGGAATAGAGTGATATCTCCGGGTGAAAACGATCGTCCGAAGAAGCGAGCTAGGGAGGATTCAGATATATTTGGAGTCGATAAGTTGATTGGCATTATTAATAATAGTACTAATGTGGAAGTACAAGATCGTGATGAATCGGTTACGGCGGGATTTTGCACTCCTGATTTAAACAAGAATTGCGCAGCTTTGGTTAGTGAAGAGGAGGTTGAAGAAAGTGTCTCCGATCATGTTTTGGCTCAGATTCATAATCAAATTCATATTGATAACGAGGAAGCAGCGACGGTAGAGTTAGGAAGAGTTTTGGGGTGGATAACTTGGGCGATTTTGGTCCGCAAGTTAGAAAAGAAATTGAAAACGATGGGTTTCAAATTGGTGATCCATGAATTTGTTATCTCTCAACATTCGGGGTATGGGTGTTCAAGGTAAGTCTACTTGGGTTAGGAATTTACGGGTACAAAATGAGGCGAATTGTGTTTTTTTGCAAGAAACTCAAAGCAATGATGCTTCGGGTTTTGACTTTGGGGATTTTTGGGGAAGAGGTAATTTTCAAGCTGAATATGTCGAGGCTAATGGACGTTCAGGGGGTTGATTACTATGTGGGATCCGGGTTTCTTTACAGTTCTGGATGTTAAGAAGTCGCAAATTTTCTTTTAATTGGTGGTACGATCAAAGGTAGTGGAGTGATGACGTATCTGATGAATGTGTATGCGCCGCAACAACCGGTTGCTAAGCGGGTTTTATGGAGTGATATTGCGCAATGTCTGAGTACGGTGGATGGGTTTGTGGTGGTTGCGGGTGATTTTAATACTGTAAGGGATAGATCGGAAAGGAGAAATTCTAAATTCCATGTTTCTTCAACTGAAGAGTTTAATGAGTTCATTGATAGCGCAAACCTTCATGAGTACGCATTACGTGGAAGGAAGTTTACTTTTGCCGCAGGGAACAAGTTAAGCCGGATTGATCGTATTTTAGTGAACTGGAACTTTTTTATGGAGTGGCCTTCTGCTGATTACAGAGCCTTGCGTAGAGATAAATCAGATCACTCGCCTCTTATTTTGAAGATTGTATCTAGAAATTATGGTCCTAAACCGTTTCGCTTTTTTAATTCTTGGCTAGATAGAGACGACTTTCATACGATGGTCTCGGACATCTTAAATGACGCCAGGGTGGAGGGTGCTCCGGATGAAAGGTTAATGAAAAAATTCAAGCTTCTTCGACATGGCATTAACAGTTGGAAAGATGTTTGTTTGGGTCGCGAGCTCGAGGAAAAAAGGTTACTGGAACAAGAGCTTCTCCAATTAGAGATGGTTATGGAGGTTAACGATTTAACCGAGGAGGAGCTGTGGTCCTTTCAAGAGATTAAAAGGCGATTAATTGAGCTAGAACGATTGAGGAACAAGGATATTCGTCAAAATCGAGGTGTAAGTGGGCTACAGACGGGGATGACAATACTCGTTTCTTTCACGGGGTTATTAATAAAAGAAGGGTTGCGAATAGTATTACGGGTTTGATGGTTGATGGCGAGTGGGTTACTGCTCCGAATATTGTTAAAAGAGAGGCAATGCGCTTTTTCAGAAATAAGTTTATTGAAGGTATGAAGATACGTCCTCGTTATTCATGCGACAGCTTTAAGCGATTGCCAAGCGATGTTTCCTTTAATATATCTAATCCTTTCACTGTTGAGGAGATAAAAGGGGCGGTGTGGGAATGTGGGGATGATAAAGCTCCTGGGCCAGACGGTTTAAATTTCCGTTTTATTAAAAAGTTTTGGAGTTTTATAGAGGCCGATTTTGTTAACATTTTGAGATGTTTTTATGATTCCGGTCAGTTCAGTCCGGGAACTGGATCTTCATTCATTTGTTTGATACCGAAGAAGGTGGAACCGACTGAGTTAGGTGACTTCCGACCGATCAGTTTAATTGGTTGTATCACTAAGGTTGTATCTAAAGTTTTAGCTAATCGTATTAAAGGGGTTATGGACTTGGTGGTTTCAGAGTCACAGTCTGCGTTTCTATCTGGCAGGTATATTCTGGATGGTCCTTTGATTACGAATGAAATAATTTCTTGGGCGAAGAAAACAGGTCGAGAGCTGTTTATGTTTAAAGTAGATTTCGAAAAGGCCTACGATAATGTGAATTGGGAATTTTTGCTGTCAGTGCTCGAGCAGATGGGGTTTCCGTCTCTGTGGTGCAAATGGATAAAAGGGGTGTTATCCGCTTCTAAGGCTTCTATCTTAGTTAATGGTTCACCTACGTTTCAGTTTTCTTGTCAGAAGGGTATTCGCCAAGGTGATCCTTTGTCTCCATTTTTATTTATTCTTGTCATGGAAGCCTTTTCACAAATGGTTAAAAAAGCATGCTCGAGTGGTTTTTTTGATGGTATTCGTCTTCCGAGAGATGGTACGATTATTTCGCATCTATTATATGCAGATGACGCTATGTTGATGGGTGAGTGGTCTCATTTTAATTTCTCTAATATGAAAAGGATTTTGCGGATATTTTACTTATGTTCTGGTCTAAAAATAAATGTTCATAAGTCGGTTTTATATGGAGTGGGGAGGCGACATGAAGATGTTGAGTTCATGGCAAACAGGTTGGGGTGTATATCTGGTTTGCTCCCGTTTTCGTACTTGGGTATTATGGTGGGCGCTAACATGAACAGAATAAACCATTGGGATCCAGTGGTGAATTCTTTCAGGAAGCGGTTGACCAAGTGGAAGGCGAATTGTATTTCTATTGGCGGACGGGTAACTTTAATAAGGTCGGTTTTAGATAGTCTTCCCACTTATTACTTATCATTGTTTAAAGCCCCGATTAAAGTTATTAATAGGCTTGAGCAATTCATGAGGAATTTTTTGTGGGGCGGGTCTGATGAGGTGAGAAAGATGGCTTGGGTCGCTTGGGATAAAGTGACGCTTCATAGAGAAGAAGGAGGGTTGGGCTTAGCTAGACTTGATGAATGTAACAAAGCCTTAATATTGAAGTGGTGTTGGCGGTATGTTACGGAAACAAACGCGTTATGGCACAAGGTGGTGGATTCTATTCATGGCTCTGATCGTAAGTGGGGTGTTCTTCCTATTAATAATAGTATGACCGGGGTTTGGAAGAATATTGTTAAGCTTTGTAGTAAGATTAAAGTAGATGGGGTGGGAGCTCTAAATATGATAAGGGGTCGGGTTGGAGATGGGAAAGACCTTCGATTTTGGATTGACCCATGGCTATGTCAAGTTCCGTTAAAAGAGTGTTACCCGGTATTGTTTTCTCTGGAGTCTGAGAAGAAATGTCATGTGAAGGATCGATGTGATCTTAATGACCAAGGTTTTGTGATCAGATGGCAATGGAAAAGGGCTCTTGTTTCTTTGGATGAGACTTCTCAGCGTGAAGAGCTGGAGCATCGTTTGGCAGCGATTACGTTTTCAGATCGGGAGGATGATTGGTGTTGGAACGATAGTAAAAATCATCAGTTTACTGTAGCTTCGGCTAAGAGATGGTTACGGGGTAAAGGTAAGGATGAGACGTTCGGTTTTAAGTGGTGTAAATGGGTTCCGGCAAAATGTAACATTTTTATGTGGCGCGCCTTTCTTGATCGTATTCCTACAAAAATCGCTTTGCAAAGGAGGAATGTCATGACTCAGGATGATATTTGTGTTTTGTGTGACGACGGCATCGAGACTACGGAACATATTCTAACTGGATGTGGAGTCGCGGTGGGGGTCTGGAATGGTATTTCTAAGTGGTGTAGTATCCCTCCAGTTTTTGCTTTCTCGGTTAACGATCTTGTGCGTGTTTTTGAGCAAAGTGGAGTTAGTGGTGAAAAGAAGAATGTTTTACAGGGCATTATTATCATTACGAGTTGGAGATTATGGAAAGCGAGAAATGAGAAGATATTTTCAAACAAAAAGGTCAAAGTTACGGATATTATTTCCGATGTCAAAGCTTTGGGTTTCCTTTGGTATAAACATAGGGCGCGTTGGCGTGTTTTAGATTGGGAGAAATGGTGTAATTTTAATGTAATGTAACTTGTTGCTCGTTTTTAGTTTCCTATTCCTTCTTGGAATAGGTGGCTTTGTTTTTAATGAAAGTTAACCTTCAAAAAAAAAAGATAATATGTCAACAAACCAATGAATTGATCTACTCTAGGTATTATTATAAGGTTGATTAGGTGTGGCATAGTTTTGTACTTGTGTGAAAAAGACAAAATGTGTAGGGTTAGTTTTAAGAGTCTTCTAGCACGCCTATTTATAGAAAGCCATGTCATAGGGCGATGTGACTCCACGTGGGACACGTACCGACATGGAAGGCCAGCTCGGATAGAAAAGGAAGCATCTAAGTTAATAATGTGTGATGTAGGACAGCACACCTCTTGTACATCTGGCATTTTCTTATAATAATATTCATAACAAGAACAATGATAATGATAATAATAATAATAATAATAATAATATGTTTTTATTATCATCTTTAATATCTGTTAATAACCTGTTGACATCGAGATTAGATAAATCACAGCTTACATAGGACAGATAGCATCAAGAGATTAACAAACAAACAAACAAACTCAGTATATCCAACTCAAGAGTAGGGTCTGGGGAGGGTAGGTGGTGGCAAGTTTTTCCTCTATCCCGATAGGTAGAGAGACCGCTTCCAAAGAGACCCTCGGCTCGATAACAAGATAGCATCAAGAGATTATGACATTAAAACAATGATAACATGATTTCAACCTAAGACTTGTGTTAAAGAGGAATCACGTTTAATTACTAGTGAATTTTGACATCGCCGACCTCCATCTCCACAATAGAATTTTGCGACATCCGCGCTGCCATTGTTTCTTCTTTTATTTGCAAATTATTTACAATAAGTAATATAAATAAAAAGTATTTATATATATTTTTTTTCATCTTAAAATCATTAGTTACATATTTCTACACATATGTGTATAAATAATATACACTTTTGACAATGTGTGGGCATATGGGTCAGCTTAAAATGAAATGATTAGTGTATTATTTTATGGTTTTCCAGTTAATGTGATTTATGACTACTGAAAGCCGACAATCTTGCCATGTTCCTGTGCAGCATAACATCATGCCTACTACAATATACACATGTATGAGTGACCCACATAACTTGCTTTGAACCATCAGACTAACTTCTATTCATATTGTTATGGCAGTGAATTCTTCAAATGATCCACTCTTTCTTGAAAGTATATATGAAATATGTAGGTTTTGTAGTTCGTATTAGTCTGGATAATATTTTTGAATTCGTGTTTAATCAGTATCATATTAAGGTGTTTTGATAGTATTTTTTAAATCTCAATCGGATTATTTAAAAAGATCAAGAATCAAAATGTATGTTTCTTGTTTCTCTTCTGAACTTTTACCTGAAATAGATCAAATACTTTTGGTTTATAATTGGGAATCGGCTCAACATATAGTTGAGACAAAACAACGTGTAGTGAAAGAGCGTGTCATTTGGAGATTATAAGGGTTGGTAGTTAATGCTGCTTATCAATGGCGAAAATTCTTTCAGCGGGTAACGAAGTTACTACATATGATTGACTTCTGTCAACAATAGCGGTAACTTAGTTACTACATATGATCCACTGGTTGATCACACAAGTTCTAGTGATTGCTCAGTTGTTGATCTCATAGTTGTCGATGGTGTAGTCGTTTTGATCACACAAATGTCGCTAATGGATAATTAATAATCAGTTTCGCTTATAATTATACCCAGACCCGGTGTTACCTCCCTTGACCCTCAAGATTCCTAGTGCATTTGAATAAATGTGCACTCCTCAATTGTTAACCCATATTGATTTTTAACCAAATTTACTTGTTAGTAATAAGTATATCCTGATTAACTAAAATAACTTGATGACATAATAATAATAACAATAACAATAACAAAAATAATAACAATACAAACAATAGCAACAACAACAATTACATGTTTTACGCGTATTGCCCTGTGGGTTAGTGGTTTACAAATCGGGTTTTTTCAAAAACAGATTTGGGGTCCAAACCGGAACCGGTTTGGTCAACCGTGGTCAAAACCGGTTTGGGTCGGTTTGAAAATCGGTTTTGGTCGGTTTGAAAGCCGGTTTGGGGCGGTTTGAAAACCGGTTCGGCTCCAAACCTGTTCGGTTTTTTTAAGCGTTATAAATTAAATAAACAATTAATTGTAAAAATTAAATAAACTTATAAGATGAATGTTACATATTAATTGTATAAATTAAATAAAACTATAAGATGCATTTACATGTTTTTATTTGTAAAATTAAAACATATAAAATTAGAAACATTACATAATTGTTTTTAAAAACAAAGTACATAATTTCAAATTAAATACACAATTTAAAATCAAAGTGAAATATATAATATATAAAACATAGAAACAATTCAACCGACATAAAATTTTAAATAATTATTTGAAAACCGGTTTGGGAACCGGTTTGAAAACCGATTTTGTCACACCCTCAAAATCCATGTGCGGAGTTTTACCGCGAGGCGTGTGAACAAACCAGGATCACAGTCAATAGTTACTCGGAATGACTCTATATGCCATATTTAACACAAACTAAACCAGAGTTCAAACTTTAAAATCGTGCGGAAGCGTATTATAAATAAGACAAACCCAAAAAAAATAAATATATAACATGGCAAAACATGCGCCAACTAACTGTCTAAAGAAAAACCCAATCATAAAGATAAGCAAATGGGTCATTGTTTTGATCCTAGAATGCATGCTTGACTCGTGCAGTGCTCCTACTGGCAATCTGGATTATCGACCTAAGAATAGCATACTAAAAAGTCAACACAATGGTTGGTGAGTTCAAGAGTTTGCGTTTAAACATAACAGTTTAACAATCGTGATATATATAAGCATGTGCATTGTAATAGATAGCTAGTCTATTAACAAAAGATATTAATACATAGTGATTTCACAATTGAAACTGACTGTGTTATGTTTGCCTCCTGTCACGACTTTACCATATCGTGACAAATGTACGTAGGACAAATTGCACCCGGTTGACCTCGAGTCACACAGGTGTGGCTCGTCAGACCCAGTAGTACTACCCAAGTTTCCCCGCTATTCAATATTAACAATTCGAAAGTGTGAGGACTTTATCATGGTAAACAACACTATATTAATATCATACACATCATAAATATATAAAGCGTTTGTAAAGTTACCAGTATGCTATCTCCCCCAAAAGAGATTAAGTAAAACAGTGGGGCATGAACTCACCTGATACGCGTATTGAGTACTAGAGTTTACTTGAAAGACAAAGTGGACAGTCAACCCTCAAAAGTGACCTAGATCATGTAAGTACATGAGTTTGTGTAAACAGTGAATATGAGAAACCCTAAGTGCACTACAACCAAGACTTAAGGTTTTGGAAGAATAGACATGTTTGACCCAGTTGACCCGTTTGACCCGTTGGTGACATTATGTGTTGTAAACCATTTAAACAGACATGAGCATATATCATACAAGTCATGTAAGTTCTTAACATCTAGCATACTCAGTGTGTTCATAACATAACCAGTGTATCATATAACAGGTCAGATCATGCATAACCTACTTATATGACCTATAACTATGATTTAGCATATACGGGTCAAAACAGATAATTTACCAAAAAGTCATCCATACTATCCACAACACATTCAATATGCCCAATACATACAACATACATCACTATGATCAATTTCCAGTCCCAAACATGATGTCCTAGTTACTAGTCAACATACAAACCCATACATGATCATCAAAATGCATAAATCACCCAATAACCAAGTAACATTCCATACAATCTAATTAACAGGTTCTACCACATTACACATCCACAGCAAGCATTCTAGCATGATCCTAAAGCCATGAACATGTCAAATTTCCAATATCCAATGTTCATCCAAAATAAAGTTTCCCTTTTGGAAAACTTCATCCCAAAACCTACTAAACACCCAATGAACATACAATTCATCAATAATATACTATTTCAAGCTCATAACAACATCCAAGCATGATCAACAACATCAAACCAACCTAATTCCTCAATTCATATCTAAAAAGTTTCTACTTTTGGCAAGATATGAACAACAACATCCAACCTAAGATTTCTAGCATTTTTAGCAACAATCTAGCATTCATATCATAATCCCAATATTCATACAACATCATTAACATCCTAATACCATCAATTCATCATTGAATTATCATGTTCATGCACAAAAGTTACTATTAATAGTAAGGTATGAACAAGGTTCTCAATTCATCAATTTCTTGCATAATTCATGTTTTGTAGCATTCATACTAACTAATTATCATCCCAACAACATCAAACAACAATCAATTCCACAAAATCCCTAAAATTTTAGAATTAGGGTTCATACTCATCAAGGTTCATAATCAATCAATCAAAAGTGTGGTTTTCTTGCATAATCAACTTTAAACAACATACATACAACCTAACTAACATGTTAACAACATCAAAACATCAAAAATTCAGCACTATGAATCCAATTTCGCAGCCTAGGGTTCGGCCAAGTCAAGAATCCCACAAAAAACAACAAAACTAACCTTCAATTCACGTGTATACTTGTTAAGGAAGGTCCAAATCGCGTTCTAGTGCTTGAAATCGATCAAAACCGTGAAGGATTGATGGTTCTTGGCTGGAATTCGCAGAAAGAAGGAGATGGGGAGGCTGCAGGTCGCGATTTGGGAGGGTGGGGGCTGCTAGGTTATTTTTTTTTTTGTTTAGTTTACTTACCCACATTTACACCTTTAACCCTTGCCTTATGTATTTTATAAAATTTCAGCTTTTAACTTCTTTTTAAAAGTGTTTTTAACCATCTAACAAATATATAAACTAGTAATAATAATTATATTTTTTATCTTTATAAAACACGCAACATACGAATTAACACACGCGTTTCCGCGTTACGCGATAAAATTCCCGAATAGTCTTTAAATCGCGTAAACACATAAGCATAACACAATAATAATTTAATCCACTAGATTATTATTAATTTAACATTATTAATTATTATTAGGTCACCAACGTCAAACGATAACTAGTGTGTGCTTACGACACGTGTATGCAAAACTTAACGGAACTAACGGAGTTTTGTAACGGAAGATTTCCGGGTGTCACATTATCCCCATGTTGAAAGAATTTTCGTCTACATGGTGAGAGTGTTCCATCACACGGTGAGAGTGTTCCATCACTGGTCTACTGTATTGGCACATAGAAATCGAAATCGAGTGAGTTTTGGATGAGTTGTCACATCATCCCCATGTTGAAAGAAATTTCGTCCTGAAATTTAAATCAATACCGTTGTCTGCAGGCATCGTCTTGAACAGTTGAGGGTACTTAAGCTTCATTTGATCTTCACGTTCCCATGTGAATTCCGGTCCACGTCGCGAGTTCCAACGAACTTTGACTATGGGTATCTTGCTTTGCTTAAGTGTTTTCACCTCACGATCCATCGCCTCGACTGGTTCTTTGATGAAGCGTAATTGTTCATCCAAATGCACATCTTCTAGTGGTACAATTAGTGTTTTGTCAAATAAACACTTCTTCAGATTTGAAACGTGAAATACATTGTGAACTCCATTCAGCGAATCAGGTAAGGCTAGTCGATAGGCCACCGGACCTATTCTTTCCAATATCTCAAATGGTCCAACATACCTCGGATTCAGCTTTCTTCGTTTGCCAAACCGAACTACGCCTTTCCACGGTGAGACTTTCAATAAGACTTTGTCACCAATTTGAAACTCTAGTGGTTTCCGTCTATTGTCAGCATAACTTTTCTGTCTATCTCGCGCTGCTGCCATACGATTCCGTATCTGCACAATCTTCTCAGTGGTTTCATGTATTAGCTCAGAACCCGTTAGTTGACTATCACCAATTTCAGCCCAGCAAACCGGTGATCTACACTTTCTCCCATACAAAGCCTCGAAAGGTGGCCTGTATGCTAGTGTGATAACTGTTATTATAGGAAAATTCCAGCAAAGGTAGGTGAACTTCCCAGTTGTTCCCGAAGTCAATCACACAAGCACGTAGCATATCCTCCAAAGTCTGTATGGTACGTTCACTCTGTCCGTCGGTCTATGGATGATAAGCAGTACTCATATCCAATCGTGTACCAAGAGATTTTTGTAGTGACTGCCAGAAGTGTGACGTGAAGCGAGCATCGCGGTCGGAAATAATCGAGATCGGTACACCGTGTCTCAAAACGATTTCCTTCAGATACAGTCGGGTTAATTTCTCCATCTTATCCGTTTTCTTAATTGCGAGGAAGTGAGCGGACTTGGTCAACCGATCCACAATAACCCAGATTGTGTCACAACCGGTATTAGTCCGGGGTAATTTAGCGATAAAATCCATAGAAATTTGTTCCTATTTCCACATTGGTATCTCGGGTTGCTGTAACAGTCCGGATGGTTTTTGGTATTCCACATTTACCTTTGAACAGGTCAAACACTTGCTCACATACGTAGCTACGTCCGCCTTCATGTTAGGCCACCAATTGTGCGCCTTTAGATCATGATACATTTTGTCAAATCCAGGATGTATGGAGTATTTAGACTTGTGTGCCTCACTCATAACTAAATCCCTCAGATTTTCATAGACAAGCACCCAAAGTCTATTCATGAAGTACCGAATTCCATCCTCTTTCACTACCAATTGTTTATCCATTCCCTTTAATGATTCAAAGCTAACATTTTCCTCTTTCAAAGCTTCTATCTGTGCTTCCTTTACCTGTTCAGGCAGATGGGTACTAATTGTAAGATGTAAGGCTCGTACACGCCTGGGTTTAGCTGTTTCTTTTCG
Organism: Flaveria linearis; assembly: GCA_024085815.1. Taxonomy (NCBI): domain Eukaryota; kingdom Viridiplantae; phylum Streptophyta; class Magnoliopsida; order Asterales; family Asteraceae; genus Flaveria; species Flaveria linearis. The sequence continues at coordinate 79,881,109 of CM044007.1, read as the reverse complement.
GCTTAAGGCATCGGCAACTACGTTCGCCTTTCCAGGATGGTACTTGATAGCGCAATCATAATCGTTAAGAAGTTCCACCCAACGTCGTTGCCTCATATTCAACTCCTTTTGCTCAAAGATGTGCTGAAGACTCTTGTGATCGGTGTAGATAGTGCATTTGGTACCGTACAAGTAGTGTCTCCAAATCTTTAAGGCAAAGACTACTGCACCCAACTCCAGATCATGGGTAGTATAGTTCTTCTCGTGAACTTTCAGTTGTCTCGAGGCGTAAGCTATCACCTTATCTCGCTGCATCAGGACACAACCCAATCCTTGAATGGATGCGTCACAATACACCACAAAATCATCTGTTCCCTCTGGCAGTACCAATATTGGTGCACTATAGAGTTTCTGTTTTAATAGTTGAAAAGCCGCCTCTTGACTTTCTCCCCATTTGTATGCCGTTCCTTTGTGGGTCAAAGCTGTGAGAGGTTGTGCAATCTTAGAAAATCCCTCTATGAATCGTCGGTAATACCCTGCTAATCCCAGAAATTGCCTTATCTCATTTGGTGTTTTAGGTATAGCCCAATTCTTTATCGCCACAATCTTGGCAGGATCAACATGTATACCCTTCTCATTAACAATGTGACCTAGAAATTGCACCTCGCGTATCCAAAAGTCACACTTAGAGAAATTTGCGTACAATTGTTCATTCTTCAATAATTCCAGAATTAATCGTAGATGCTCTTCATGATCCTCCTTGGTCCTAGAGTATATCAGTATGTCATCGATAAACACAATAATAAACTGATCAAGATAGGGTTTGCACACGCGATTCATGAGGTCCATGAACACCGCAGGTGCATTAGTCAACCTAAAAGGCATGACCAAGAACTCGTAATGACCATAACGAGTACGGAATGCGGTTTTGGAGATGTCTTCCTCACGGACTCTGAGTTGATGATAACCAGACCTCAAGTCGATCTTCGAATAATAGCTTGATCCTTGAAGTTGATCAAACAAGTCGTCGATACGAGGTAGAGGGTATCGGTTCTTGACTGTGACTTTGTTTAACTCCCTATAATCAATGCACATTCGGAACGTGCCATCTTTCTTCTTAACAAAGAAGATAGGGGATCCCCAAGGTGATGTGCTAGGTCGAATAAAGCCCTTATCTAGAAGCTCCTGAAGTTGTGATGACAACTCCTATAATTCGTTCGGTACTAATCAATAAGGTGCTCTAGCAATCGGGGCTGCACCGGGAGTTAGTTCAATTTGAAATTCCACTTGACGATGAGGTGGTAGTCCAGGAAGATCCTCTGGAAACACCTCGGGAAAGTCTCGTACCACGGGGATGTCCTCTATTTTTCTTTCCTCTGGTTGCTTATCGGTGACGAGTGCCAGAATAGCCAAACGACCTTTTCGCAATAACTTTTGTGCTTTCATGTAAGAGATAATGCCCATCACTGCACCACTCCTATCGCCTCGGACTGTAAGGATCTCGTCACTAATAGGGATTCGTATGATTTTCTCGTGACATATGACTTCCTCTTGCTTATTAGAGAGCCAATCCATGCCTACCACAACGTCGAAACTTCCTAGTGTAACAGGCATAAGATCTATAGCGAAAGTATGACCAGCGAGTTCTATCTTACAATCTCTAAGGATGTGTGTTACATGGATTTGTTTACCGTCGGCCAATACTATGGTATATTTGGATTCTAAAGCAGAAGGGATATCACTTAAAAGACTACAGAACTTTAAGGATATGAAACTCCTATCGGCTCCAGTATCAAACAGTACTGTAGCAAAACATCCATTGACAGAAAACCTACCAGTAACAGTTGTAGGGTCATTTAGAGCCTCACCTGAGCCAATGATGAAGGCTCTCCCTTTGGCTCCAGTTTTATTACCACCATTTCCATTGCCTCTTCCATCATTGTTGTTGTTGTTGCCTTGATTGTTGTTGTTTTGGCCATTGCCATTACCGTTTTTCCTCAGCTGCGGGCAGTTTCACCTGTAGTGCCCTTCTTTCCCACACTCAAAGCAACCCTTTGGAGTATCATGAGGTTACTGTGGCTTCCTAACCAAATCACCACGGCAATCCTTGGCTAAGTGTCCCATTTTACCACACCGTTGACACTTGAAATTGTAACATCTCCCAACATGATGATAGTTGCATCGCGTACACCTCGGCTGTTTACCACCGTAACCGCTCGGTCCTTGACTGTTTGAGGCTGACTGGTTGAAATTACGATTGTTGTCGAACCTCTTTTGTTGTTGTTGCGGTGGTTGTTGCTGAGATTGATGTTGACCACCGGACGATGATGATTTATTGTTGTTGTTGTTGGTGTTGGAGGTATCCCACTTCCTTTGTTGTCGGGCATGCTCGCCGCAGCGCCCCGTTTTGGTGACCGTCCTTGCTCCACAGCTTCATCAGTCAGTTTGTAGGCTAGGCGGATAGCTTGTTAAATAGTGGCTGGGTTGGAGGAAGTCACCATACTCCTAATCTCGGGCACCAATCCCCGGATGTAGTGTTCCACTCGCTTGTGCATCTCGTTTACCATCCCTGGACATAGGGTGGCCAGCTCATGAGTTCTTGTGGTATAAGCCTCGATCTCTGAACCTTGCATTTTCAGCTGCCAAAATTCCATTTCCAGCTTTTGGACTTTGCTTCGAGGAAAGTATTCCTCAGTCATCATGTTTTTAAACTCATTCCACGGGAGTTCATTTGCCATGGCTTGCCCTAGCATTTGCACTTAAGCGTTCCACCAAGACAATGCAGCACCATCCAACGTCCCGGTAGCGTATTTCACCTGGTCAGCAGGTGGACAGTTACACTTTGAGAACACGAAAATTTCAGGAATTGTAACACCCGGAAATTTCAGGAGGCGGAGCCTGTGCAGGAGGCGGCACGAGGCATTTCAGTTTCGTCCCCGAAACCTATTGTTCCTTAAACCTCCACGAAACTTATTCTTCCTTCGATGAGGAGGAAGAGGAGGAGGAGCCTGTGCAGGAGGCGGCACGAGGCTGTAACTACGGGGCATTTCAACGATGCAAGCCCCCCAACTTTTGATGGTAATGGCACAGCTGCTGCTGCTCACCGGTGGTTGAGGGAAATGGAAGCCGTGCTGAATATCAGTGAGTGCCGGGAGGATCAGAAAGTGAAGTTTGCCACCCACTCTTTCATGGACTCAGCTTTGTGCTGGTGGGATAACATAGTCCAAGTTGAGGGTAGCCGGGCTATCGGAAGGATGAGATGGTCAGAGTTGAAAAGGTTGGTGATTGAGATGAGGATCGATGATCGAGACAGGATAACAAGAAAGGGTAAGGTATGCAAGAAGTGTGGTAGAGGCCATGAAGGAGAGTGCAAGTGGGGACTGAACATCTGTTTTCAGTGTGGGAAGGAATGCCACAAGGCAAGGGATTGCCGCATGGCTAAGTGCTACAATTGCGGCGAGACTGGACATCTGAGCAGGGATTGTAAGAGGTCAAAGGCGAGAAGCTCCGGTGCGAGGAAGGAGGACAGAGGGTGAAGGCTAGAGCGGACTTCGACCTGACGACAGGTATGTTTCTGGTAATTTAAGTTTGTGCCCTTACGCCTTGAATGCGATGCTAGTAGTAGTTCGTTCCTAGTGCCTTCTTTTATGAGTTGCATGGTAGGAGAAGAAATGTCTAGGAGCCCTTCGATGTAGAGATTACTATTAGTAGATTCACTAGGTCACTTGATGCCCTAGAGGATTGCGTGATGCAATTGAGAAGGCTGTACCACCCGTTGTCTGAGGAACAGTTTCGGCCTGTGATTGGTTCATCGAACGGAAACGTACGCCTAGTTTCGATGTTGGAGCAAACAGGTAGAATGGGGGATCGGAAGCAAAAGGAAAAGATAGATTTGGTTGGGCTACCAAAGAAGCCGACTTGCCTTTTCTATCACAACATACCTGCGAGGAACCTGAGAGAAACCAATCTCGGTGCAGTATATTTGGAACAACACCTAGTACGATTAATGAATGCCTTTCTTGCCAGTTGTCTGGTTTGCCAGAGGGTCATTATTCATACTTAAAGAACATCAAACAAGGGTCTAGGGTAAGCAGCAACTTTACGCAAGTTGATGGCCGTGTTCTTCAAGCACTGAAGCTGAAGGTTCTCAGTGATGCTCTGAAGCTCAATGATTATGACGCCGAGCCTTTGCTCGAATATTGTTACGTTTCTTTAAATTTTAGTGACCGCACTCTACATGGCATAATTGAGGCTGCAGGTCCTGGTCAAATGAACATTGACCAGTATGCCTGGGTGCCGATGGCGATAGTCCAAGCTATACCAGAAGTCGAATGCTGATAAACGATGTGGAGCGATAGGATTCTAGAAGAGAGATGGGAAAAGAGATGGGACGGTATTACCCGCGGAGGTTTAAGGAACAATAGGTTTTGGGGACGAAACCCGTTTAAGGGGGGTGGACTTGTAACACCTGGAAATTTCAGTTTGAAGTGCCATGCGACTGGAGCGTCCAATCGTACGACTGAAGGACGACTGGAGCTCTATACGCATGATAGTCGCACGATTGGAGAGTCCAATCGCATGGAGCTAATGCGGCTGAAGGTTCAGTCTCATAGAAGCTCGGGCGACTGAACTGTAGTATTTAAGGGAGAGGGCAGCCCTTACCCTCTCCCCGCACTTGCGAAACCAGGGAAAGAAGAGAAAAAGGAACAGAGGAGAAGAAAGCTTGGTTAAAGCGGGTTCAAGGGTGCAAAATCGACGTGTAGCGAGTTGAAACGAAGCTCTAACCGAGGAGGCTGCTAAGGTGAGTTCTAGGACCCTTCTTTTACATGTTTTGGAAGGATTTTAGGGCTGGAACACATCTGAAAACTATATTTTTGGGTTTTGGGTGTTTAACCCGTGTATGTATGAATGTGTATGTGTATAGTGTGTTTAGAGTGCGATTTTGGACGTGTATGTGCTTGAATGTTTTCATATTATGATTCCCTAAGGTTTAGGAGGGTTAACTTGGGCTTAAAACGGGTTTGGAAGGATTTGGAGGTCGTGAGTCGCGACTGCAGTTCGGGATGAACTGCAATCGCTGCCCAGCTAGGGCTAGGCGACTGGAGGGCCAACCGCACGACTGAAGGACGATTGAAGCTCAACCGCACGACTGAGGCTCAGTCGCACGACTGGGGACTTAGTCGCACGACAGGTCATGCGACTGGGAGTTCAGTCGCATAGGTCCATTTGCATGGTTGTTCAGTCGCACGATTGAGGGTTCAGTCGCATAGAAGCCCATACGTATATTGTTCAGCCGCACGACAGGGAGTCCATTCGTATGATTGGGTGTTCATCCGCATGGATGCTCATCCGTATTGGTCCAATCGCACAGTGTTCAGTTGCATGGAGGCTATGCGACTGAAGGGTGCCCAATCGCCCAAGTAGGGTTGTTGTGTACGAGGAGAGACATAGTGCAATTACTGGCCTTCGGGAAAAGAGCAAGTGTAGGTAATGATATGATAGCTCCCATAGGTACATGTGTGATAACTATCGAGGCTTAGAAGTTACGTGGGGCACGATGATGATAGTAATTGCATGTATATGCATGACGTATATATGTTAAGTATGATGTAGCCCTGTATGATGGTAATAACTGATGACTGGTAAATGCCGATGTTCCTAGTGTCGATGTATGTTTATCTTTTCCATGACTTTACGTGTTATGATTAGTGAATGAAATGAAAAGTATTATGTAACGTAAAGTGAAAGATAATAAAAGAGGAACATGATGAATGAATGCATGCATTAACGTATGAAAAAAACAAATGTAAAGCTAGTGAGCGTATGTATGAGATGAGCGACTCTGTGTCGCAACAAACTCAAAGAGGTCCTTATTGCGTACTCCGGTACTGTGTCAGTTTTCGGACATGAGTCGGGGGTTTGTATAACAGGCCCCGGCACAGTATCAGTCTTCGGACATGAGTCGGGGGTATGGCATGGGACGAGATAGTGAGGTGAGCAACTTTGTGTTGCAACAGACTCGGATGGAGTTCAATCCAGGTGATTGACTCAACGGGATCTTTGTTGCGTATCCCGGTGCTGTGTCAGTCTTCGGACATGAGTCGGGGGTTTGTGAGCAGGCCCCGGCACAGCATCAGCTTTCGAGCATGAGTCGGGGATATTGCATGAGACAGGATCTAGTTGGATGAGTAGAGGATCGCATGCTCCGGTACTGTGTCAGTCTTCGGACATGAGTCGGGGGGTTTGTGTACAGGCCTCGGCACAGTATCAGTCTTCGGACATGAGACGGGAGTAGTGCGAGAGAGTGAGATGAGACGAATGAGGAACGGATCGCGTGCTCCGGTACTGTGTCAGTCTTCGGACATGAGTCGGGCGTTTGTGAGTAGGCCCCGGCACAGTATCAGTCTTCGGACATGAGTCGGGAGTATCGCGTGAGTTAATGAATAAGAGAGATAATTATGAAAGAAAGAAAGTATGAAACGAACGAAAGATAATGAACGTAATGAAAGCTAAAGAACGAATGAATGAAAATAATGAATGGAAGGAACATAGTGATAACGCATGAAACGGGATCCTTGTCACACGACTTCAGTAATCATGGCTGTGTGCCATGAAGAGGGTAAAGTGTGACCGGATCCAGATAGAAGTAAAAGACTGAGAATGAATGAAAGTTAAAGATAAAGAATGAACGAGAAAAAAAGATAATAATGATATTATCTATGTGTATGTACGTACGATGTGTGTTCACATACGAAAGTATAGTATGATTTTGAAAAAAGTAAAGAATGGTTTTAACGAAAAGAAAGTATGTATTTCATATAAAACTAGAACTCACTCAGCAACACTGACTTTTGATGCGTTTCCAGTTGGCAGGTATGTTGCTGAGGATGGCACGGGGCGGCTACTCAGCTCTTGAGGATGGCATCCATTTATATGAACACTCTTGTATTGTAATGCGAGCAAACTATGTTTTGTAATGAAATAACATGTTTTAGTTATTAATGAAAGTTTTAAATTCCGTTGCAAAATAGATGAACGATTTAAAATATTTATGTGCGATGAATGACCAGCTGTGAGGTGCCCGGGAACGGGGCCTTACAACAATCTGTCACACTCTCAAAATCCACGTGCAGAGTTTTACCGTGAGGCATGTGAACAAACCAGGATCACAGTCAATAGTTACTCGGAACGACTCTATATGCCATATTTAACATAAACCAAACCAGAGTTCAAACTTTTAAAATCGTGCGGAAGCGTATAGTAATTAAAACAAACCCAAAACGTAAAAATAGATAACATGGCAAAAGATGCGCCAACCAACTGTTTAAAATAACCCAAAATGTAAAGATAACAAATGTGTCATTATTTATGTCTTAGTATGCATTCTGACTCGTGCAGTGCTCCTATCGGCAATCCAGATTATCGACCTGAGAATAGCATACTAAAAGTCAACACAATGGTTGGTGAGTTTAAGAGTTTGCGTTTAAACATAACAGTTTAACAATCGTGATATATATAAGCATGTGCATTGTAATAGATAGCTAGTCTATTAACAAAAAGATATTAATACATAGTGATTTCACAATTGAAGCTGACTGTGTTATGTTTGCCTCCTGTCACGACTTTACCATATCGTGACAAATGTACATAGGACAAATTGCACCCGGTTAACCTCGAGTCACACAGGTGGGGCTCGTCAGACCCAGTAGTACTACCCAAGTTTCCCCGCTATTCAATATTAACAATTCGAAGTGTGAGGACTTTATCATGGTAAACAGCACTATATTAATATCATACACATCTTAAATATAAAAAGCGTTGTAGAGTTATCAGTATGCTATCTCCCCCAAAAGAGATTAAGTAAAACAGTGGGGCATGAACTCACCTGATACGCGTATTGAGTACTAGAGTTTACTTGAAAGACAAAGTGGACAGTCAACCCTCAAAAGTTACCTAGATCATGTAAGAACATGAGTTTGTGTAAACAGTGAATATGAGAAACCCTAAGTGCACTACAACCAAGACTTAAGGTTTTGGAAGAATAGACATGTTTGACCCAGTTGACCCGTTTGACCCATTGGTGACATTATGTGTTGTAAACCATTTAAACAGACATGAGCATATATCATACAAGTCATGTAAGTTCTTAACATCTAGCATACTCAGTGTGTTCATAACACAACCAGTGTATCATATAACAGGTCAGATCATGCATAACCTACTTATATGACCTATAACTATGATTTAGCATATACAGGTCAAAACAGATAATTTATCAAAAAGTCATCCATACTATCCACAACACATTCAATATGCCCAATACATACAACATACATCACTATGATCAATTTCCAGTCCCAAACATGATGTCCTAGTTACTAGTCAACATACAAACCCATACATGATCATCAAAATGCATAAATCACCCAATAACCAAGTAACATTCCATACAATCTAATTAACAGGTTCTACCACATTACACATCCACAGCAAGCATTCTAGCATGATCCTAAAGCCATGAACATGTCAAATTTCCAATATCCAATGTTCATCCAAAATAAAGTTTCCCTTTTAGGAAACTTCATCCCAAAACCTACTAAACACCCAATGAACACACAATTCATCAATAATATACTATTTCAAGCTCATAACAACATCCAAGCATGATCAACAACATCAAACCAACCTAATTCCTCAATTCTAAAAAGTTTCTACTTTTGGCAAGATATGAACAACAACATCCAACCTAAGATTTCTAGCATTTTTAGCAACAATCTAGCATTCATATCATAATCCCAATATTCATACAACATCATTAACATCCTAATACCATCAATTCATCATTGAATTATCAAGTTCATGCACAAAAGTTACTATTAATAGTAAGGTATGAATAAGGTTCTCAATTCACCAATTTCTTGCATAATTCATGTTTTGTATCATTCATACTAACTAATTATCATCCCAACAACATCAAACAACAATCAATTCCATAAAATCCCCAAAATTTTAGAATTAGGGTTCATACTCATCAAGGTTCATAATCAATCAATCAAAAGTGTAGTTTTCTTGCATAATCAACTTTAAACAACATACATACAACCTAACTAACATGTTAACAACATCAAAACATCAAAATTTAGCACTATGAACCCAATTTCGCAGCCTAGGGTTCGGCCAAGTCAAGAATCCCATAAAAAACAACAAAACTAACCTTCAATTCACATGTATACTTGTTAAGGAAGGTCCAAATCGCGTTCTAGTGCTTGAAATCGATCAAAACCGTGAAGGATTGATGGTTCTTGGCTGGAATTTGCAGAAAGAAGGAGATGGGGAGGCTGCAGGTCGCGATTTGGGAGGGTGGGGGCTGCTAGGGTTTTTTTTTTGTTTAGTTTACTTACCCACATTTACACATTTAACCCTTGCCTTATGTATTTTATAAAATTTCAGCTTTTAACTTCTTTTTAAAAGTGTTTTTAACCATCTAACAAATATATAAACTAGTAATAACAATTATATATTTTATCTTTATAAAACACGCAACATACGAATTAACACACGCGTTTCCGCGTTACGCGATAAAATTCCCGAATAGTCTTTAAATCGCGTAAACATATAAGCATAACACAATAATCATTTAATCCACTAGATTATTATTAATTTAATATTATTAATTATTATTAGGTCACCAACGTCAAACGACAACTAGTGTGTGCTTATGACACGTGTATGCAAAACTTAACGGAACTAACGGAGTTTTGTAACGAAAGATTTCCGGATGAAACAGATTTGAAAACCGGTTTGAAACTGGACCGGGTTAGAAACCGGTTTGAAAGAGAAAATCTACAAACCGAACCTAAACCGCCGGGTTGGGCTGGTTTGAAACCGGTTTGGAGCCACCGGTTTGGGGTCACCGGTTAAACCGGTTTCGGTTTTTTTTTAACCGGTTGCCAAACCGGTTTTTTTAAACACCTCTACCTGGGGTTGCTTCCACAAGACACATTTGACCTTGGAACTTTCTTTTTGTCCACAAACAAGTACTCTGAAACATGCAATGTTGTTGAGACCGGATCGGACCGGCCGGTCCGACCGGTTCGACCGCGAATCGGGGGCTGATCCGGTCCGGTCTGGTGTGACTCGTTTTGAACTGGTCGAACCGGCCAGTTCGTCCCGAACCGCTGGTCGGACCGGGAAACCGGACCGGTTCGGACCGATTTTCCTTTTTTTTTAATTTTAATTGGTAAAAACCATAGTTACATAGTTCGCCGGACTACCTGCGATTTTCTGCCGGGATCGCTCGGGATCGCGTTTCCGACCATAACATTGGCGAACCAAAAATGACGCTTCTGGGCTTCTTCTACGGGAGATTTTCTAGGTTGGAAATGAATGAAATACATGTGATGGAGATGCAAGTGTGTTAAGATCTAGAATATAGGTATTGATTTGTTAAGATAGAGAGAGATAGGAGATGACGGCTGGAAGTATGTTTAGGGTTTCATCAAGTATTTATATCCCTTTACTATCTTTTGTTTTGTATATAAATGACATTTTTGATCCTTAAGTTTGAGTTTTTATCAAATTTAACCCTAAAAGTATTTAGTTTGATTATTTTTAATTATTGAGTTTTATATATAACTATAATATATATATAAATCATATATAAGTCCTTCAAACTTGGTCCAAGTGGTAAGGACTCCTACTCTCATTGTGGAGGTCAGGAGTTCGAACCTCATTGGCACCAGTTTGGGGACATCTAAAGCAATGAAGAGAATTTGCCTTTGAGCCAATGTTGTGGAGGCCGATTCTCAGAGCTTGACCCCGGTTTTAATCCGGCTGTTACTCCAGAGGGGCAACCCTTGTGGAGGCAGTACGGTTTCCGGGGGAACGCCGTAACCAAGTCTGACATTTCCAGCGTGGACCCGGTTCAGACAACATAGTCTGGAACAGATCTTGGCTAGGGTCGCCTCACCGGCGATGTGACAGGAGTCACTTCTAAGAAAGTCACCGTTCAAAAAAAAATATAAATCATATATAAATTACTTATATTTAATTACATATATAAATATAATTAAAATATAGTTAAATCCGGTTCAACCAGTCCGACCGGTCCGACCAGTTCGACCACCAAACCAGTAAGGCGTCCGGTTCGACGTCCGATCCGGTTCTAAAAACATTAGAAACATGTTATTGGTGTTTAGGCGGACCATGTCTTATAAAAATCAGTATAGTTCTTCTTAACAATGTGATATTTACTTATGATTTGACACCTACAAGTAAGCATTCACAAACAATCTGCATCTTTATTTGATTGTTTGTAGAGTCATGCCTTTAAAATGCTTCTCCCTAAAAGTTGATTTCACCATCGTCTTGATCTCATTGTTATAAAAGATGTTTTAAAAGGATGTGACATTATCATTTCTCATCTTATCATATACATAACATGTTAACAAATCATTAAATATTTAAATTGAAACAAATGAGCGAAATAACTACAAATAGATTGGTCAAAGACGGAAACAACATATATAAATATTGTTTGTTATTAAATATTAATTATACGTATAACGCGTTATTACCTTGATGCACATCAATCCTTTGAAAAGCTTTCTTAGAATAAGTCAACTTGACCCATAATGACAAAAGATAATTTATACCCTTAATTATGAAATCCTACCAAACATAATTCAAATATTCATATATAATTTCTTGATTCTCGTGATTAGCGATCACCTAGCGGACCCCTTCGCCGAATTCCAATTAATATATAATACAATTTTTAGGTTGTAATCAAATATCCTGTGAGCCGACACGGTATGTTAACCTTTGTACTGATTTTAACGCTTCAAATCTAATTTGTTTAGAAATATTATCATGAAGGAAACTCATTGTTATGAAAAACATCCTTAAATCAAGTGTAAATCTAAGAACTAAAAGATCCAAACTTAAATCATCACCCACCCCTCGTGTCATTGGACCAAAAGATCAATTGGAATATTTAATTCACTTAAATTACAATTTGTGATACAAACCATTTGAAAAATTATAAGGACAAATGTAACGCCTTAGTAATTGTAAGTAAAAATGTTGTAAGTAAAGAGATATAATGATTTAATACGTGTGATTAGTAAAGTAGTAATACCTAAGGATTGACATTAATTAAGATTTGGATTATATATATAAACTATTAAAATATTTACATAAAATATAATATCTTGATTTTTGTGGTATAGTTAAAAGATAATAAAAACCTTTCAATTATATGCTATTTCTATACATGCAAATATGCAATTTGTCAAAAATGATCGAATTTGAGTTGCTATTTTTTAAAAGTTATTGAGGTTATACTCATTTTCTTTAAAAATAGATTGTGTCTCTATCTAATTTGTGTATTGTTTATGTACTTAAAACATGAAAAGATAAAACAACTAGAGTCGTAAATAAGTTGAATCAAGCCCATATGATATATATGGCTCGAGTTCGCCTCGTTTAGAGCTTTACGTTTAAAGCTCGAGATTTGTTTGTGAGGTGATTTTTTTAACATTGCGTATAACTCGGGCTTAATTTCTTATTTAATTATTGAACATATACATAGATAGATATTTTGTATACACACCTATATATATTTAGAATTTTATATGTTTAACATAATCAATAATCAATATTGTCTCAAGAGTTTGGTGGATTTTATTGACGATATATAGGTGATGTATTTATAGACAACATTATGTACTTCCACCTATTGTGAGGTATGGATTCTCCTTAGGCTGGTTGACAATGACTATACCATTGATATCGACTGATCCATTGTTTGTTGACGTTTATATTACATTGGCTATATGTATGTGAATTATTATGTTATTCATCACTACTAGTGATGTTTGTATTCTTTTTCTATATGGAGTCTATGCAGTCTAACACTTAAAGTTTGGCTAACATATTTATCACAAGATAAACTTCATAAAAGTTACAAACATACAAAGTTAAATTTAACATAGCATGTTCAAACAATCTTCTAAACCCTGAACCCTTTAAGAAATTCTATTAAGTTTTTGAGGCAATTCTTTCTTTAATTTCATTTAGTACTTATACTAACACGTTCACAATTTATCCTAATATACTTGCTTAACATCAATGTTTTCAGAACCGGATCGAACGTCGAACCGAACGCCTTACTGGTTTGGTGGTCGGACCGGATGGACCGGATTTAACTATATTTTAATTATATTTATATATGTAATTAAATATAAGTAATTTATATATGATTTATACATATATTTTATAGTTATATATAAAACTTAACTATATTTGTATATCTTACGTACTAATTTATGGTTTAACACCCCGTTTTTACCCACTAAAATAAAAAAAAATAATCAGAAAACCGGTCAAAACCGGTCCGGTTCGCCGGTCCAACCGCCGGTTCGGTTCGGACCGCCCGGTTCAAATGGTCAAAAACGATTCACCCCTGACCGGACCGGACCAGCCACCGATTCGCGGTCGAACCGGTCGGACCGGCCGGTCCGATCCGATCCTAACAACAATGCTTAACATCTTTAAGCTCATCGCCTAAAAGGTTTTTGATAATCAAATAATTTCATCTATTTTAACCCTAAATAGTTTAATTCATACTTTCTAAGCCTGAATGGTTTGATTTCTATCTATATAAACCAACTAAAACACATTATAAAAAAAGTTTGATGATCAATAATATACCATGTTTATGATATCGCGCCACTTTTGAGTACCAAAGGGTTATGAAATTTCTGCCATTTACTTTTTTTTTGAACGACAAATGTACGACCTTGTTTCGAAGGATAGGTGTTATCTTAATTGGGCCCACATATCTGTTTCCCATCGAAACCACACCCCTAACCCCTCAGGAGGAAACTCATTGCTGAGAAAACACCTTGGCTTAACTCTAAGCATTTTTGGCTCAGAGTGACACTTAAACCCATGACTTTTTATTTATATGTAATAGTTATATCACCTTAACCAGTTGGGCTAAGAATCATTCGTACAATTTACTTAATTAATACTTATTAGTTTATAAGAATTTGCTTACTCAAGGCATTTTAAAACTCCGACTAAATTTGCACCACATAAAGAAGTGAAAAAGAAAAATAAAGTGATTCCGATGCTAGATTTTTGTCTTTGCTTGCATCATAAGACATCTTATCTTTATAATTAACCACAAGTTTGAAGTTTGGACGATTTCAACCATCAGAAGAGCTTCCGATCATCTTTATTGTTCAAGAACGACGAAACTTTATGGCTCTACACTGACACGTACTCAAAGAGATGCTCGTAAATATTCACTAAACAAAATTCATAGAGTTAAGTTTTTATGACTAACGATTTTTAATGGTAATATGGTTTGATCTTTAAACTAATGTGAATTTTAAACATGCAACAAACAATAGAAATTATTACTAACTAGTATCAAGGGCTTCGCGTTAGGGCGGGATGTAAAAGTTGAAAGAATTAAAGTCGAAACATTGTCGTGAACCCACACATCAATGGTAGGTTAATAACACATGTAACTTTATATAAGAGGAACGAATCTTGTACTTTGTCGTTAACATATGAAACCTTATATGGAAAGACAAAACATTGTTATTGCATCAGGAGCATTAAACTCTAAAAAACTAGGGTAGATAAAAATAAAAAATCCGTAACAAAATATTTGAAACTTTTATAAAATATTAAATTTTACAAGTTAAAAGAGGAAAACAAATTTTAGGGGGTAAAAAATAATTAGATAAGTATAGGATATAAGGCGTAAGTTTTAAAGGTTTAATAACAAACTTTTAAATCTCATACATTATACATGTGCATTAGAACTTAAATAGTTAAATTTATATGCTTAAAAAAATCAAAAAACATAATGTACAATAATATATGCATAAAAAGTTGATAGATAAAAGTATTTCAACAACAAAATTGAAAACTTAGTAGATTCTATCGAAGTAAACATTTATTCTGGAATAACTTAAATAAAAGATGAATATGTAGTTCAGCACAAAGAAAATAAATACAAAACTATTGATTTAAAAACCTTTTATTTATTTATTTTTATTCTAAAAAGCAGGATCATTAAAATAAGACACCAAGGTTTGAATATCACAATCACCGTAACAGGTGTCCCGTTTAGAATTAACGCACATGTAATCTTATGTAACAACCACTCACACCATTTCAATTTTTCCATACGCCATTTTGCCTCCCTCTATTATTATGTTCATTACGCCCGACTACCTTATATTATGATAAATGACACTCTGCACTCTAAATGTATTTTTTTTATGTCAAATATGATTTATTATTTCTTAAATATATTTATCATTGTACCTTACATTTAAATGATTTCATGTTATTTTGTCAATGTTTTTATATATTATATAAATTTTTTATTATTTTATAATTGTGTATTGGCCAATACATTCTGCTTTTCAAAACTTATTGTGTACAAGATAACACAATGAGTGCAAAAACATAATGATACATTTTATCGTTGTGATTTACGTTTTATATTATTTTATGTTATTATAGATTAATTAGTTATTAATTTATTATTGTGTTTTATATTTTAGAATTACAAAATAGCGTTATTTTACTATTATATATTCTAGATTTCGTCATGTTAAAAAACACAATATTATTAGAAAAACACGATACCTAACAAAAAAGCACAATGAACTGCATAAAACATAATGATGAGCAGATTTCATATGAGTTGAAAAACATAAACAAATTTCTTATATTCTTATACCAATATTGTACTCATTTTAAATATAATAAACGCTCGTTTTTATGGTGTAAGATTTATAAATAAATAAAGTAGTATATTTAAGTTATGAAAGTTTAAAAAAGAGGAACTTGAAAAAAGATGATTTAAATAGTTACACCTAAAATACCACTCTAAAAAATTCTTTTCTGTAATTTGATCTCAATTATTGATAAAAAGGATTAATTGTTGAGATTTTTTTTAGGTTTATTATTCTTTTTATTTGCACTATTTCCTAATTTACAAGGCACCTCTTATGAATTAAAAGGCATGTGTATTTGAGTTTATTACTTTAAAACAGACTCACACGTATTTGTTTTTTACTTTTAAATTGTATCATGATTTGAATCTTAATTTTTTTAACTAATAGAAATAGTTATTAAATTGTTACAACCACAAATAATATAACTACTTCATAAATATATTTTATAATGTGGGTTATTACAACTAACAAAAACTACCAAGTTTCATAACTTACTTCATCTTATAATGTCACGCTAAGACGTTATTACACATTTTGTTTTCTTATCAATCATAATCTATGGTCCAATCGACATCAAATCAATACCGATTACGACGTCCAATTGAATGTCGTCTTTATAAATTTATAACTAGATATCCAAACCTTAAAATACGACAAAGATAGAACATTCTTCTTTCAAAATGCAACCACTTGATGCAAAAAGAGGTTAGTTGATTTTGAAAGATAACCTTATGATTAGCCATAAAAGGACGTACCCAAAAAAAGTAGCTTTGGGGATTAATTTCATATCTTTAAGGGGCAAAACTGCCAACCCAAGTTAGTTAGAGCGTCATAGTGTAACTTTCTATATATGTCTATTTCCATTTAAATATTAATATACGTGTAAAATATTGAAACGCAAAATATTTATCACATTTATTTTAAGAATTAAAAACAATCTAAAAAAGTCATAGAAGTAGAGGTGTAAAAACTGAGTTACCAGAACCCTAACAGCCCGATTGCTATTCGTCTTTTTTAGCACTAGACTGACATTCTGGTTTGATTGAAACCAGTTTGAACCTCACCAAACCGTATGGTTGAAATCGACTTGTAACTACCTTCATTGAAACCGAATTGACTTGAAACTAAATCGGTCATCTTTCATTCAAAACCATATGTAAACCGGTTTGGCTTAGCAAAAACCCTATTGACCGGTTTTACCGAATCTGAACCTGTTTGAGAAAAAAAAAACAATTTCTCATCTGTATTTAACAGTGACGATGACGCCAGCAAGTTCAGTCCACGTAATCAGATGCCACCTGTAAGGTCATGGATTTAATCTCGTGTAGAAGTGGGCCATACTTTGGGCCCTACTGCGGCCCACGTATATTTACTAACTTAACTTTTCACCCCTATGTATAATATATGAAGAATCTTGGTACCAGATCTTGACCAAGTAAATTGATATTTATAGAGTAATTTAGTATTATTATTTAATAAAAACATCAAAAGTTAATTTGTCGTAATATTTTTTTTAATAAACTAAAATGGTGAACATATATGTTGTCATAATAAGTTAATTATAGGTTAATGACATCAAAATACATTCCACCCCATATGGCCAAATGTAGAATTTCATAAATCATAAGGGCCAGAATTTCAATATCAAAATCTTACACATTCCACCCTATAAACCTGCAACTCCTACATCTCTCACACTCCTCATCATCATTCTCCTTCTCTCTCTCTACATTCATGCACTTCTGAACTTCAATCTGACATATTCATATGAAAAGACTCACACCCACTGTGTAACTTTTACTCATAAACCACACCCAACAACACAATCATCACCACCATCATAATCATCATCTTCTAGCGGTGATATCACCCTCAAATTCACTCGAATGTTCATATAATCCCATGGCGAAAAGCGGTGTCTTTGAAAGGGATCCGACCGTCGCTGTAGCGAAGGCGACGATGGAGCTGAAGAAGGAGTTACAAAGGCTCGTTAAATCGATTGTTGAAGATTCACCATCAGAAGATGAAACTGAATTGGGGTTGATCGATAGAGCTAATCAAGCTTTGCAAGCGTTGAAGGAGTTGAAAGAGGGGGGGAGACATCGATCGATTAGGAAGTTGAATGATAATAATAATAATAATAATCGGAGTAGTAATGGAAGTTCGACTTCGATTTGGGCTTCGTGTCCTCTTGAATTTCGGTGCCCTATTTCGAAAGAACTCATGAGAGACCCTGTTATTATCTCCACTGGTCAGGTAGGTGTTATATTCAATTTCTGTCATTTCTGTTATTAATTGTTATTACTACATGAAGTTTTCATGATTTCGACGTATCGATTACTGTCTATTTTGGGAAATTATTTGTTACCTGCAATAAATTAGATTAATTTCATGATCTGTTATGGTAAAGAATCAAAGTTTAGGGTTTCTTGATGAGTTTTCAGTCTGGTTAATCCATTGCTTAATCTAATTCAACCAATTAGGCTAGAACATTAAAATATGCATATGGGATGATGTTCACTTTTGTTGAATTTGCCCCTGCTTCTTTGTTTGTTTAATGATGACCATCTTGCTAATGATGTAGAGTGTTGAGATTTGTGAATTTAGATCTTCTTATTTGTTTTCAATTTGCTTAATGATGATGGTTCTGCTGATAATTTGCAGACTTATGATAGACCATTTATCCAGAAATGGTTAAAAGCTGGGAACAGGATATGCCCCAAGACTCAACAAGTTCTTTCACACACCATTTTAACACCAAATAATTTGGTTAGAGATATGATAACACAATGGTGCAAGACTCGTGGAGTCCAGTTTCCTGGGCCGATTCAGTATGCAGATGAAGATGGGCTAACGGAAGCTGATCGCGATCTTTTCTTTTCACTTCTCAAGAAGATGCAATCCACACAATCTGAGCAAAAAGAGGCTGCAAGAACTTTGAGGTCATTGACTAAAAGAATGCCTTCTTTTCGTGCGTTATTTGGTGAATCTCTTGACTCCATACCTCAATTGCTAACCCCATTGAGCCAAACCAAGTCACCAACCGATACCCACCCTGATCTTCAAGAAGATCTGATTACAACCCTTTTGAATTTGTCGATCCATGATAATAATAAGAAACTCGTTGCAGAAACACCAATGGTTATTCCTCTGTTGCTAGATGCATTAAGATATGGGACAATTGCAACTAAAACTAATGCAGCTGCAACCCTTTTCACTCTATCAGCTCTTGACTCCAATAAATCTTTAATTGGGAAATCAGGTGCTTTGAAACCGTTGATTGATCTTTTGGAAGAGGGACATCCGTTGGCAATGAAAGATGTTGCTTCTGCTATCTTTAATCTGTGTATTGAACATGAGAATAAAGCTAGAGCTGTGAGGGATGGTGCTGTAAGAGCACTTCTGAACAAAATTAAAAGCAGAGTTCTTGTCGATGAATTTCTGGCTACTCTCGCAATGCTTTCGAGCAACCAAAAAGCTGTCGAGGAAATGGGAGATCTTGGGGCTGTTTCTTGTTTGCTTTCTTTAATCAAAGAAACAAATTGTGCCCGAAACAAGGAGAACTGCATTGCTGTTTTGTACACCATTTGTTATTATGATCGAACAAAATGGAAGGAAATGAGGGAGGATGAGAGCAAGTATGGTACTTTATCTCAAGTCGCGCAAAATGGTACTTCAAGGGCCAAACGAAAAGCAAATGGCATACTCGATAGACTGAATCGTGGGATCAACTTGACCCATACCGCGTGATCTTAAAGGGCTTCTGAAAAGATCTGTAAATTCAACATCTTCTATCCTATTTCAGGTTTGAGTTATAGTTGTTATAGCTTTGTTTGCTTTTCTTTTCAAACTCAATTTTGTAAATTCTTGTCCCCATGTTTGAGTTCATAGCCATTATGAATAATTGTTAAATTATTATATATATAAAATATCTATTTATATGATTTATCTTCTCTCATTTAGTACTTTAATAATTTCTGTATTCTTTGTACGGTTTTAAATTATTCACTAACAATCAAGTCAACCAAGTTCATATTTGCTGTATTAGTTTTTGTCCATTAACTCTGCACATGGTTGTGTATTAGATAACTTGACCTTCACTTGAGGAATCACATGTTGTGTCTGATTTCAAGAAAATGGTTTTCTTGAATTATTATACAACACCCAATTGGTAATGAGTAGAAGTTGTTAATGAACAGAACCGAATGTGACTTTATTCATTTTTATTCGTTTAGTATTATCAGTCAAACCAAAGGGAATTTGTAGTTTATGTTTGTTTAGTTATTAAATGAACTTATGTAGATTGACATGCCGCTAAACAGTTCACAAATAATTGTTTTGGTTTGTTTACAACCCTAATGTAAACTTGTAGCTTTTAAGTTTTCTCTTTACATATAAGATGGGAACTACTTTGGATCAACATCTTTGGGGCCAGGGAATAAGAACCCAAAATTGCTTGTCATAACCACATGGAATATGATTCTTGGAATTATTGAAGAGTAAAAAGTGAAGTGAATGGATGAGAATAATAATAGGAAGAGTATGTGCCAATAAGCAATGGGGCAATGTGTTTTTTTTTTTTTTTTTTTTTTTTTTTTTTTTTTTTTTTTTTTTTTTTTTTTGTGTGTGTGTGATGCATCTATCCATCAATCCCAGATGCCACCCATTTCCCTTTAGTGAAAGTATTTATTGCAAACCATTGGGAACCCATGACCCTTTATTCTGTCACCACCACATTTCCTTTTTCGGGAATATTATTCATTAATTAGCTACACTTTTAATGCTTTGAATTGAATCCATCTTTGGGTGAAGGGTTCTTTACATTTTTTTTAGAATTACTTTCTTGTTATTCTGAGAATAGTTTTGTTATATTTTCTTGTTTTAACTTAATGGGTGGCATAGTGGTAAGTGATTGTCTATCTAGCAAATGTCTCATATTTATGTCTTAATTTCACTAGTTTTCTGACTTTAGCCCTCTTGAAGGCTACATGCTCGGTCCAAATTGTGTTTTATTTGGTCTCGTTGATTAATCGGGTGGTGGTAAAGTCGCCTGAGTTTTCTGGTACCAGGCTTTTACGTTGAAAAATGTTTGTATATACTATGTGTTCCTTATTTTTTTGTTTATGCCGTTCAAATAAAATTTTAACCTTTTGACTCATTTCTGGGTCTAAAAGTTCTTCGTATTTTGGATATTTTCTTGATATTTTGTTGGTTATTGTATAATTCAAAGATTTATAATCTATGATTATATTGTCCAATTGATCATTCGTATTGTAGCAAGACGCAAGTGATGACACGCATTAATATTTCTCTCTTGTCTTTTTCTCTCATATTACCGTTTGCTATAATCACATTGTTAGGAGAATAATTAGACATAGACAGTTAAAAGATTTGCGTAAATGAAATTGCTATTTTAGCCATTTGACGTCGTAATTATTAGAAGATAACGTTGACGTTTCATTGCATTTCAAAGGACGATATTCCATGTAGGTACTATGTTATTTTGTCACTAGTTTGATAACCCCCACCATCAAAGAAGAAGAGGTTTTGCTTGATTTGGACACTTCAAAAATGGCCATCTTGCTTGAATAAGAAAAAAAAAACAATAAGAAGTGGATGCCATATAAGGAAAAGAATCAAAATAGAAGTAGAAGGACAACTTTTACTAAATAATATTGTGGTCCGAAACCTCATGAATCATAATGGAAGGACCAAAGTATAAAATAAACATTTAGCCAAAGAAAAAGTTATTGCCAACTTAAAGCATAACACCCATATTTATTGGTCCAACCCATTTACCTTTTACCAATAAATTTATCATATTTTAGCTTAAATATATATACTAAATTTATTATTATGTCATGTTCTTTGTTACAACAATATTAAAAACACAAACTTATAGTTTTAAGTACCCGCAATAAAATTATTTAGTTAAAAAAGTATTTAACATTATCGTTTTCTTTAACTCTTAATATAATAATTGATTAGAACAAACGCGAAATCAATTTGTATCTAACTTCTTATATTGAAATCTTAATGTAAAATGCAGGTTTATATTTAGATATAAACTAATGGAATTTAATATATTTGTTTGATTTGGTGGCCAGGTTATATCTAAAAGTGAAGATTCTACTTGAAATATGTGGGTGGATTTATCTCCATTTGATGAGAGTTGTCATTATTTAATTCAACTATTAACCAGTAAAATATATTAAATAATCTACCCACTTTTTTATTTACCATTATCTCACCATCTTTGTTAGTGTATCATCATTGCATGTTAAATATTCATCTAAACTCTTATAAGTTAACATATTTATTACAACTGTTACAATCCGTTTAACTTGTTTATTACGATTTATGAAGCTGATTTAACATATTCAAAACTTGGTTTAACTCACCAACAACCCATCAACATTTTATAACCAACCAACCAATCAATCTGAATCGTTTAAATAAATGACTTTATGTTAAAGTTTCCACTTTAGAGTAAATGTGTTTGAAAAAAATAAATACGAGTCATGTTTGATTCATCAATTCAACTCGTTAACCTGACAAGTTTAATTTTGTTTACTCACTAAGATAAATTAACATACATAAATATAAAATCATATAAACTAAAGAAAATTAATATTTTATAACCATTGTCCACATAGATACAAGAATAAGGTGGTGGCATTGTTACTAATATTGGCAATGCATACAAAACTATAAAATGGCAGTGGATATGTTTCTTATTATTTGTGTAAGTAGTAGCATCTCTAGGAATACTCAAAATCCAAAATCATAATACCCAAAGATGTCAGTAAAAGCTTGGGAATGTATGATTATCAAGAATCTACATTGTTTATGGTTACATAAATATTAATTAATTTAAACTTACAATTCCCCAATAAGTGGCTCTATCCAAGAATATATGCTTTCAAGTTTCAACTGGTATGTTTGGTGCAAGTCACAATAATTAAATAATATGTACATTCAGCTGTGTGTGATAGAGGAAATACCCGCCACCATCTACTCCTTTCAGATCTTGTTTTTAAGTGGAATATATTGGATTTGTTTGTTTGTTTGTTTTAGATGGTGTGTGATGCTTATGGTACAAGTTGCAATGCATTGGTTGGAATGGTACTGCATCACCTACCAAAACACCAACGACAATATATGATTCAAGTTTTTATTAGTACTTTATATCTATCTTTTTGTTAGATTTTTTAATATCTTTTCTTTATTGGCTGTTTAAAAAAATATGATTCAAGTGAACGTACAAAACGAATGACTTTTAGGAGTTTTTGCTACTAATAACATGTCCAGGTTTGAAAGTGCTCATTTTTACGGTGGATGAAGTTGATCGGGTCATGTTCTTTAAGTAGGATTCTTCTATTGTTCTATTGAATATGTTCGTTTTAAAAAAGAAAAAAACACAAAGGTTTATTTGATGTGATAGTAGAAACAAACCTTTAACAGTTGATTACTTGATACTTTCCGTTAGCATCTTTTGGTGTCGTTCATATAGATTTTTACTTGGAACTTAAAATGTGGTCCTTATAGTTTATGAATATTTTAGCAATATCTTTTAAAACGACCATGGGCCATAACAACTTAAATACGGGGTGACAATCATGTTGAGTTTGCGGGTTAGCACGTTGAAATTAATGAGTTTGATTAAAACTTGTACATTTATTTGTGTCAAAGACATCAACTTTAAAAGTCTAATCCAGACATGCTTAAAACCATGCAACCAAACAAGGTCCATGTATTCTGGTTAACTAAATGATTAAACGGTTAACAACTAAAATAGGTTGTAACTTCTGTCATAAAGTTGTAAACGAGGTAAACATGTTATAAATAAGATGATGAGGTCCTATTTTATTTCAGTACAACCTTGACCCGAGCGTTTTTTGAAACGTGTTAGACATGTTGACCCATAACAAGTTGGATATTAAACAGGTATTAGACAAACCTTAATCCGGATTATTTTCATATTGGGCTGGTGTCATATTTCAAGTAATTTCAATGTTCAGAAGCCACTATCCCTCTAGGTTAAAGGAGTTAAAAATGGAGATATATGAAGAAGTTTAAGACTTTAAGATAACATAGATGGTCCTTGCTAGAACAACAATATTACTATCACAGTGAGCTCAAGGATGCATCTGAATAGGTGCATCAATCATCGATATAGACAATAGTAGCCTTGATAGTTTGGACCAGTCACCGGACCTCAGATCTGCGAGCTGCTCAACCGAATTGAGCCTTTGATTGTTTAAGGCCTCTAATTTATTTAGCCCGATAGCTGATAAGTCGATTACATTAAACATAAGTATGTTACCGTATAGGCGTATACTCACCGTTACACCAATATATTTATTGGATCATGGTAAAGAAGCAAAGAACATATGGTGGAAAGGTAAACTGTAAAAGATACTAAATTAACCACCAAAGGTAAAAACATTTAATGAAGAATAAGATTCTTAACTGTCAACATAGGCTGAACCAACTGTCAAAACCCAAATGGGAATCCAGAAAAAAACACAGCAAAGTCTCTCCAATTTGTACAATCAATCAATCAAACTTGAAAGAAAATATAAAATATAAAAAGCAAACAAAGTTTGGATAAAATTACAAACATGAGAGTGGGACCCAACTAGCTTCCAATGAGAGTGGTTCCATGATCTTTGTTATCTTCAAACCCATCCACAAATGATAAGTTTTGTCTAATATTATTAACAAGATGCAAGGCTTCCTGATCTAGCTTTAAGGGGTGCCTCTTCAGGCTCTGTTAAATAAAAAATTAAACAATTAATTGATAGATAACACTAATGTATCAACCACATTAAACCATACTTGAATGTTTGATGACTAAGAAGTTGTTTGGATTTTTGGTTTGAAAATATTTGATTATTACAACTTCAAGTCAAGTTATGCAGTCAAAAGTGGTAATGAATCCTTATACAATAAGTCATAAAGAACTTTGATTCCCTGTTTCCTACTTGGTATTGGAGTTTGAATAAGATTTTCCTCGGAAAAAGGTTATATAACAAGCAACGTTAAATAGATACGAATAAAGAGTTCTAATGTTTTGGATACAAACTCTGATTCTGTTGGTATGTTTATCAGTTTCATTATTATCTAATTTTGAAGACTTCTATTTCCATTACACAAATTGTCTACTTTTAACACAAAAAGTCATCTTATCTATTAATATCTTAGATAATCAGAAATTGCCAAACATTCAATCATCTTTATGTCCTGTTAGCAGAACTACAAACGACAAATCCAAACACTATTTTCTACGGTTCATTATGTTACAATTGGCTGGTTCATTTTGTTTATTTAACTATAGATAATTACTTTCTAAGCACACATCTAAACACAAAAAGAATTGTATAGTATACCTCAGAAGCCCATAGGCAGTCTCGGGGACTACGAGGAATTATATGAATGTGTGTCTGAACAAAGCAGAATGATAACAAGATAACCAGTTAATTTATATGAAATAATAATTCAAGTCTTTTGAGAGTAATCGGGAAACATAATGTAATATCTTGGTTATTGATACTTACATGAAATATAACTTGTCCTGCATCCACTCCATTGTTTACTAACAAGTTGAATGAATCTGAAATTTGCATTTGTAATGTAACAAAAACATAAGTATTCAGAGAATGATTTTGAAGTATTAAGGAAAAAGATTAGCAAAAGACACACAAGATTAACCAAATCACCATATAAACATCAGAAAAACATTACCAGAACCCGTGGCTTTCATGACCGCCTTGCTAATATAGGGTACCTTCGAGCACATGGCAGCCACCACCTGCAAAATTACTTCATTGCTGTTAAATTGATCATAAAATTCTCAAGGCAAATATATATATTTTTTTTCTTAGAAGTTTCAATGGTACAGAAATTGATTAGCGGTTATAAAGTTAATAAGAACTTACGGATGGGGGAGTTGCTACCAGAGACGGAAAGTGGCATCTAGGAATGATAAGGCAATGTCTGACAAAATGGTAAGCAGTATTATTTAGTGCACAATTTAATGCAAGCCCCAAAATGTTCTAGTGTTAAAACCTAGGTAGTCAAAGGCGCTAGGTGCACTCAAGGCATAAAGGGTGAGCCTTGGGCCAAGACATAAGGCGCTTAGGAAGCGAGGGATTTTTTAGGCAAGACACATATTACAAATAGACCATCTTTAGGGGTTTTATATATGTTTTAGGCTAGTTTAGACATGTTCCAGGCAATGTCTAGAAGTTATAGACTATTTTTAGATGTTTCACATCATTTGCGCCTAGGCGAGCGCCTTTGACTACATAGGCTAAGACATTTAAAGATATAATAGAATTGTGATCATATAAAGCATGATCCTGTTGCAAGTTGCTTATTACTCCTTGTAGTCAACTTTCAAGATTGAATGTCTTTAATATCAAATGGTGGCATATGATAGCTCAGTTAATCTTTTTCAGGTTTTATCATTAGAAAGAAAATTCAACAAACAGATCTACATATAATGGGAGAAATTTATAATTGCATCTTAGACATATGATACCTTACCCAGGACTCACAGGATTGTTATCCAAAAAGCACAGGCATTCATCATCTTCATATAGCTGTATGCAGATGAAATTCAATGAACTATTATAACAAATCAAGATTGGGATCAAATACAATAAATTTCATATGCATTTACTTGTTAATCTACATACACAAACTGTTTTCAAAACATCATAACTTCATGCTTAGTGTACAGGCAGATTAAATGTGTAAACATAAAATCAGTGAAGCATGAACCACAGAACCAAGAGCGAAACTTTAATTACACAATCACGCGAAAAACCATCTTTTTAACGAAAACACTTTCGATTAAGCCGATTTCCATCAACTTCTCTTAGCA
This sequence comes from Flaveria linearis, assembly GCA_024085815.1. Classification (NCBI taxonomy): domain Eukaryota; kingdom Viridiplantae; phylum Streptophyta; class Magnoliopsida; order Asterales; family Asteraceae; genus Flaveria; species Flaveria linearis. The sequence goes on along the minus strand of CM044007.1, from coordinate 79,854,472 downwards.
TTTACACATATGTAATGTTACAAAATATCTAAATCAAAAGAATTTATAAACACGAAGATAATTGATGATGAGATACTTGATTGCTTATGAATCCACCTGAGCTTCAAATTTGGGGATACAAACACACTAAATCAAACAAAGAAATAACACAAATTCATCAAATTGACACAATCAAGCATACATAATGCACAAATTCAAAGCATCCAATTAACCCAATTCAAATCAAAACCAAACACAAAAATCAAAACCCAAATCAGATATACCTTCAAAGCAGGTGCTTCACCTCGAACAATCTTACAAAACACACAATCACCCTCCAAATCACTCCGCTTCTCAGAATCAGAACAAGAATCACAATACGAACTCGAAACAATCGATGATGAGCCACTATCCGATGTGGGTGTGATTGCAATCGGACGAAGATGAGAGACGATGACGGACAAACGACGTCGTTGTGCGGCTTCCATTATGAATCAATATCAATGGCGATTATGATGAAGTATTTGATCAGCATCACTGTTATCATTGACTGTAACTTCTTGAAGATTCAAGGGGTCAAGTGAAGAAGATGAAATAGGGGTTTTGTGGTGCAGAGAAAAAGGGTGTTTGTTGGCTATGGATAATCCACAATGTGTGGGATCTTTGTGAACGATAGTGGATTACATCTCTATTTATTTGATAAAATGATTGATAAGTATTACTTAAAAAATTGATTTAATTATACGTACATTTATCTAATTGAAAATTGATATGTGTGTTTTTTTGTTTTTAATTTCTTATTTTAAGATCATACTTTAAAAGATTAACTGCGTTTGGTTGGAAGAATGGAATGGAATGGAATGAAATGAAATTGAGAAACTAGTATATTTTCAAGTAAAATTATGTTTTAGTGAGTAATGAAATGTAAAACTCAAGAAAATGTTTCACCTCAAATTCTCTTGGTTGTGGGATTTCAAAATCCTTCCACCTAGAGAGGGAATTTGAAATCACACAACCAAGGAAATTTGAGGTGAAACATTCCCTTGGGTTTTACATTTCATTATTCATTCAAATTTAATTTTATTTGAAAATTAACTAGTTTCTCAATTCCATTCCATTCTTCCAACCAAACGCAACCTAAGGGTTGGTAATTGGTTCCCGCAGATTAAGAGTTTAAATTATGTAAGATACACTTTGCGATGTGTTATATAGAAAAGCGAGAAATTATTGTCTAAGAAATGTGTTTATGTAATCTAAAAGATTTAAAATTTGACAAAGAATATATAAAAACATGTCACAAGCATTAAAAAGATAACAAAAGTCTTTGAATTATATAAATTTTGTTTTTTTTATGTATTTTAGAGTAAGAAACTTGAAAGTGACTAATTAATACTTCTATGCAATACACACATACATAGAGTACTATTTTGATCTAAACTAGTATTAAGTCTCTCGCGTTATCGTGGGGACGTAAAACCATGCCAAGTAGCATAAAAAACATATCATTGTTAATGACCATCAACACCGAACAACTCATATAAAAAAACAAAAAAAAACCCTGATCTTGGACGAAACTTAGCACTAAAGACACACCACCGTTAAACGAAACGTAAAACATATTAAATAATAAGTCAATCTTGGATCAGCGCGTTGCACGGGGCCACTAAACGGGAAAAGATAAACGTAAAAACGCTAAACCACGCACGCACGCTGCAACTTTTTAACTCGCAAATTGTATACCAAAACGTAAAACGAATTTTTTAAAAAATATATAAAAGGTAAAGGGACCAAAGTTAAAAGTAAAAAACTATTTAGGCTAAATTATAAAGAGTAAATTTCAGTTTTGGTCCATGTGGTTAACTATTTTAACCATTTCAGTCCAAAAGAATCTTTGATCATATCATGCCCTGTGGTTTTATTTTTGTAACGGTTTTGGTCCCTGACACTAACTCTATTAGTTTTTACAGTTAAATGTGAGGGTAGTTTGATCATTTTGTATTTGAAAGACTAGTTATGTAAATTATATTAGTAAGGATAATTGTTTTAATTTTTTAAACAATAAAGAATAACTTAAATCTAACCCAACGCTAGCGCCACCTCCACTGCAGCGCCACCCCCACCGCCACCGCCTGTGCCTGCGCCACCGGCACCGCCCCCACTATACCCCATCAACCCGTCTTCATACGTTTCAAACTCTCCCCCACAGTGGCAAATAGCTATCATCTTTTTCGATGGCATAATCGCCATCTCTGCAAACAAAAACTCAAACTTTTACATAAATCTCACAAACAGAACAAAACACACAACAAATTAACCCACACGCACCGATTAACAATTCAAACATTCATCATTTCATCTCCCATTCACGAATTAACAGATTCAAACAGACAAACCTCAAAAATCATCAAAATGAAGAAAACGTCAAAACCGACTAATTTGTGATGCGAAAACAAAACCCAGACAAGAAACATAACTAATCGATGGAAATCGAATAGTGTTCGAGCTAATTTTGAGTTTTATTACAGTTTCCAACAACCAAAAAACCAGCAAAATCAAGAAAACGTCATGTTGGATCATGACAAGGCTGGTGCAACCAAAACCACTTCACATAGTCATTTTTGGTACTACATTCAAGGGCTTCCGAAGCTGAGCAAGAGATCTTCTGAAAGTCTGAAGAACAACAGCTGAAGCCAACAGCTGAAGACTATCTTCCGAAGACAAAGTCTGATGAAAGAGCTGAAGACAAAGTCTGCTTCCGAAGACAAAGAAGACTCCAAGCCTCGGAAGAAGCAGTCTTCCGAAGTATAAGTGGCTTCGGAAGAAGTTATTCTTTCGAAGTACTTTATCCTTCGGAAGACATTGCTATGTCCAGTAGATATAAGTATGGTCCCTGACAGTCCGCTGCAGACCTATGATACAGCATGGCATCTTCCTAAAGAGCCATGTTATTGACCATACTTTATTCTACTGTTCACCTTTTTATGATAGTACATGTTACCAACTTTAGTTGGTGACAAAAGGTAAGTCAGGGACATGTCCTGACTACCAACTCTCAGGCAAAATGTCTGAAAGACCTCACCTAGAGTCTTGTAGTATAGATGTAAGGTTAGAGGTGTCCAGCTGGTATCAAAGTATATCTGGCTATAGGTAGTATTATATATATCTTCTCCTTGTAACTCTTAAAAAAAACGATTTGAGTCCAAGAGTCTTGTAATCCTTTGAGTTGAGAGACAATATAAAAAGTACCTTGAAAATTTACTTGCTGTGTTTATTTTCTTACTGCTTGCTACTTGGTATATTGTGATCAACTCTTCATAGACTACTTGCTGAGTGTTATTCGCAGTGAGTTGAGAGAAAAACCACCCATAATCGATCCTGCAATTGGTATCAGAGCTCCAGGCTCTTGATTGTGAGATCTTACCATCCAAATCAACCTGTTTTTCACTCCTCACTTCAAACCACTCACTCAAATGGCCGCTCTCTCCAAGGCTGATATGGAAACCGGTACCATGACCAAGTCCCCACAGATCACCCCTGAAGACTTTGACACATGGTGTATCAGAATGGAAGGCTTCATCAAGTATCAAGATTCAAGGATGTGGGACTCCATTGTCAATGGTCCTTTCATACCAAGCACCACTTCTGCCACTGGTAATCGCATCATTCCAAAAGATGTTGATGATTACTCAGAAGAAGATAGGAAGAGAATAGAGCTAGATCAAAGGGCTATGACTTCTCTCCAAACTGCTCTCCCCAACTCCGTCTACAGACGCTTCAAGAAGTGCAAAACTGCTAAAGATTTATGGGAAGCTTTGAAGCTGATGTATGAAGGATCCAAGGAAACCCAAGAGAACAAGAAGGATCTCTTGAAGCAGCAGTTTGAGAACTTTACTTTTAAGGCCGGTGAGACCTTGACTCAACAATACTTCAGGTATGTTGAGCTAGTAGATACTCTGGAGGATATTGGAGTAGCTCTTGAGAATAGAGACATAGTTAGGAAGTTCATGTCTTCGCTTCCTAAACTATGGATACATTACTGCGTTGTAATCAAGAGAAATTCGGACCTTAAGACTCTTACTCTGACAGAGTTGTATGGTATTCTAAGTGCATTCCAGATGGAGATGAACATGCAGAACTCCTCTGGTCACTCCAATAACCAACTGAGTTCAGCTCTTCATGTGGTTGAAAGGGAAACCATAGAACCACAACATCAGTTGCTATGTTACCCCGACAACTCACATAGTGGACCCTACATTACTCTACCTGAGACTCCACAGTCTCAAAAGATTCAACACAACTCCTTTCAGGATAGTTATGCCTTTGTCTCTGGAAGTGGACACTCTGGTGATTTTCAATACTGCTTTGATGATCTTGAGTGCTTCAGTCCAGATGATGTGGAGTATGTGGACATTGTCCAACAGATGTCTCTTTTAACTTACAGAGCGAAGAAGTTCTTCAAGAGAACTGGAAGGCAATTCCCTCAAAACCCACTCAACAGCAAGTTTGGGTTTGATAAGAGCAAAGCAAAGTGTTACAACTGCAACCAACTTGGTCACATTGCTAGGAAATGCAAGACTCCCAAGAACAACCCGGGAACCCCACAGGCCTCCACACATCCCACTGCTTTAAAACATGAAGAGAAGTCAACTGAAACAGCTGCTGTTGCTCAAGAAGTTGACTGGAGCTTCATGGTACAGGATGTGACTCCCGCTCAAGCACTCATGGCCGGAACAGATGATGATCAGGTATATGAACATCTTTGTACTGCTGCCTGTATTGCTAAAGTTAAACTCTATAAGGATTACATTTCGGAAATCAGATCTGAGGTTGAGTATTTAAATGTGCTAAAATCTGATTTTAAGAGAGTTGAATCTGACTATCAAAGAAAATTGAGGAGTTAGAGAAAACTGTGTCTCTTTTAAAACATGAAAAGACTAATTATAAGACTCAAATTAAAGATCTGATATCCAAACTATCTGAGGTTCAAGCCCAGTTGGTCACAGCTGAGGCTCATGCCAGGATGCAAGCTATTGCTGAGCAAAGCTTCCAAACTATTCTTGCATCAACCTCTCATTCCAAAATGTTTTATCAAACAAAGAAGGGTTGGGAACCAATGAAATAGCTCCACCACACTCTTATGAGTCTATTAGACTACCTAGATGTGGTACTGAAGAGCAAGAGGTTCCAACTGCTGACCCTTCTCCATTGGAACTAAAGGATGAGGCAAAAATAGTGGCCACCACAGGGGAGAAACAGGAGAATACACTCATCTTCACCTGTGAAGACCAAATCCTAACCACCAAGTCAAGAAGAAGCAGAGCTAAAGCTGCTAGAAGGACTGCCAAGAAGGTTGCAGAGTCCAAGCTTAAGATCGACCCAAAGCAAAAGGGTGTCTTCATTTCTGCCGGATTTCAAGTGGTAGGTACTTCTGATTCAGGAAAGGAGTGTAATACCAGCACTCTGTCATACTGAAGGATCAGAAGTTGAAAGGAAAAGTTGCTGATGAAGAGAAGAAACCTAAGAAACAGCAACCTGCAAGTTCCCAGAAAACTAACATTGCATACATAATGTGTGGTCTGCACAACCACATGGCTAAAGATTGTTACTACAATCCAGCAAGCACACATTATGCAAATAATGTTAGAAAAGAAGGAGTCAGAGAAGGTTTCTCAGTTGGACCACTTTAAAAGGTCCAAATGATGAAAAAGGGAAAGTTGGTCTCGGAAGCCAAGTTGCTTTCGGAAGAAACTACTTCTTCCGAAGGGAAAATGGCTTCGGAAGCCAAACCTTCTAAGGTTCGGAAGAACAAGAAGGCTCCCTTGAAACCATCTCAGAAGAAGACTACTTCGGAAGAAAAGGTGGTGAAGGCTTCTTCCGAAAAGAAAGAAGCTTCGGAAGAAGACCATGCTGCACAAGCTTCAACAAGCTCATCTTCAAAGATCAACCAAGAGATGGATTGGAAGATCAAGGAAGATGCTGCAGCCCAAACCTTTTCTTCAACAACGACCTCTATTGAACCCCAATGCATATCTTTTGGTTCAATTATGTCACTATCGTTGGAAGAGCCCAAGACCAGCAAGGCTTGGGCTTCCAAACAAAACTAACCATCTCATCTTATGTGCAGGGACGTCCATTTGACAAGAACAACAATGTCTGGATTGTAGATAGTGGATGCTCCAGGCACATGACAGGGAACAAATCTCTCCTTCAACAATTCCAGAACTTTGATGGAGGGCCTGTCTAATTTGGAGGTGAGGCCGGAGGATATATTTCGGGCAGAGGAAGTATATCCAATGGCAGAATAAACATTGACAAAGTTTACTTTGTCAAACAGCTTGAACACAATCTGTTAAGTGTTTCTCAATTCTGTGACCAGAAGCATCAGATGCTCTTCATAGAACATGAGTGCATTATCCTCAAACCAGGGATGACAATTCCTCCGGAATTGGTGCTTCTTAGATCTCCCAGGAAAGGGGATATGTACAAGCTGGATATGAACAATGCTTCTCCTATGGGTGAAGTATCATGCTTTCTTTCCAAAGCTGATAGTGATGAGTCAACACTATGGCATAAACGCATGTGTCATGTGAATTTTAAAACAATGAATAAATTGGCTAAAAATAACTTGGTACATGGTTTGCCTAAAAAGGAATTTTTCTACAAAGATAACTGTGTTACATGCCTGAAAGGGAAACAACACAGATCATCTCATCAATCCAAATATGTTAACTCTATCACTACTCCATTACACTTATTGCACATGGATCTCTTTGGACCCACAAGTATAATGAGCATTGGAAGGAAATCATACTGCCTTGTGATAGTTGATGATTTTACAAGATTTACATGGGTATTCTTTTTAAAAGTAAAGATGAAACTGCTGAAACTTTACAATCTTTTATTCTTAAAATAGAAAATCAAATTGATCACAAGGTTAAGATCATTAGAAGTGATCAAGGGACTGAGTTTAAGAACTTTGTTCTTGACTCATTCTGTGACTCAAAAGGGATTGCCAGACAATATAGTTATAACATCTCGTATTTCGCAAATAATAATAATAATAATAATAATAATAATAATAATAATAATAATAAATAATAATAATAATAATAATGATAATAATGATAATAGTAATAATAATAATAATATTAATAATAATAATAATAATAACATTAATAATAATAATAATAATAACAATAATAAAAATCTTATAATGATTTATAAACTTAAAGAGTGTTTAAAAACTTAAAGTAATTAAGTTGAGGGGGTTGTTTGTCAAAATTATAAACTTCAAAAGAAAGTTTAAAGCATAAAATGTTAACAATCAAACCACAGGGACCGATTGTGTCAATTCCAAACCATTCCCCCTTTTTCCCTCGCTTTTCCGGCCAGCCACCGGCCACCGCCGGCCGCGGCTCCGGCCACCTTAATCACCCGATTTCTGGCCATTTTTCAATGTAAAAACCGGTCCCAACCTCTTCTGGAACAAGAATCGAACCACGTGGGGACTTTAATTTGAAAAATCAAGTGGATTAGTGCGATCTGCTCCCTTCTCCGCGTGTGTCGGCCGCTTTACAGGCCTCAAATCGCACCAAACCCCGATAATAATTAAATTAACTTCACATAAACAACCATATATCCATCTCCAATCGATTACAACTCCTATTTACATCTGAAACGAACCCAAACACCCCATTCGATCCTCTCCTCGGTCGCGGACCTGCATCTTGGTCGAACACCATCTTCGGAGCTGTATACACTTAAATTATTGAGGGCTTTCATTAATCATCACCATACGAAGCTACCTACAAGTTTAATTCGATTAACAACAACAAATGTAACCCGAATCGATTCAGTTCTAGTCGCGGCTATCCTTATCACCATCTTCATCGAATCGAACTCAATAACGTAAGTTTCGCACATCATTGTACTCGTTTTAACATGGGGAACAATAGCCCTAAACTTGATTTTGCTGATATCAACGATTCGGGGTTCAGTTTGGGAATGATTGCTTCTAGGGTTCATATGGATTGGGGATTTCTTTGTAACTTTGCATAAAAGGTATTCGAAACCAAGTTTCTCGCGGTTGTATGCCATGGTCTGCCAGTTCCCCGTCTCATTGCTAAGTTGGAGGTCCCGGGTTCGAACCCGGGCACCCCCATTTATTTTTTTTATGGTTTTTCAGCCTTAAATAAACTATAGAAAATTCCTAATAAATATAAAAAAATAATTTTGTAAACTTTAAACATTTTTAAAAACATTAAATTATTTTCTGGAATTTATTTTGAAATTTCTTTATTTATTTAGTTATTTATTTTGTTTAATTAGTTCATTATATAAAATAGATTTAAGTAATGTTTATTTTGTTAAAACCTTACATGTTCAAAAAGACAATTAGATTGTTTTCCTATTTTAACTCATTAATTATCGTTTGTTTCAAATAATAAATAATAAATCTTTTGTTTGAAATATTACTCTCTAAAAACATACTTATTATTTTTATGTTCATTTAACTTGTATGTATAAATAGGTTTCTTTTAAAATAATTAATCGGTTATTGGACTTGAAACAATAAATCTTTATAATATTAACGGACACTATATTAATTAAAGATTTATCATGATAATCGTAGAAATTATTTATATTTTATAATTACACAAAGTATTTAAGAATATTATTTCTTATAAGTTACATTTTAAACTAATGGTTTAGACTAATAATTTGTTACTAATCAATACGTTATTTTAATCTGAAATACTTATAAAGATTTATTTCTAAAATTTATTTACTGGACAAATCCCTTTAAATCTATCAAAACCCTAATAGAACGTTGATCTTATTATTAACCTTAAACTCGTAATATATGTTAGGTGCCTTGTAAAGGAATACATTGGATTATCTTTTGATCTTTTATATCATCTTTAATGCATACATCAATGTGAGTTTTCCTTACCCCTTTTTACTTTATTTCACACCATTTTGGGGTGATACATGATACTTATACATCGTACACTTATAAACGTTTGAGACTTGTAAAGCACTTGCAATTCATCTTATATCTTGTCATGGTTATTTGTGTGTTGTAAGTGATTATATGAGATACATAGTTTGTTACAATCATTAACTATTGCTAGTCTGGCGACGTCTTAGATCTTTGGGCCTGACAAGCCTATTTGGTGCTAAAGTCGATGAACTGCCGACTCCTAGGAGCCGTATGCTTGTGCACTAGGGAACCAAATACACTTAGCCAATCTTATATACTTGTAATCAAGTCGAGGTTTGATTGTAAAGATATGTGTTCTATAACCTTACTAGCTTATAACCTATGACATGAATTGCTACTTATAATCTTTTCATATTATGTATGAAAACCTTGGAAACTCACCAACTATTTTTAGTTGACCTTTTATTTTTATCATGTTTCAGGTAACCCCCAAGTTTAAAGTGGTCTTTCGAAGCTTGCAATAAAACTAGGACGTGGACCTAGTTAAATAAATGAAATGTTATGTCATGTTTTGATATTTGCTTGAATGTATTTCATGGTTGAGACTTATGTTTGTAATTACTGTTGAAACTATTAATTTGAATATTTACATTTAAACATAGCGTTATGTGGCTGTGAACAATCGTAACTCTCACACCTCGACGATTCGGCCTTCAAGGTTGGGGTGTGACAGATTGGTATCAGAGCCCATAACTATAGGGAATTAGGCTATTAGAAATGGTGACCTAGACTATAGTTGCATGAACCTCATAGAAAGATCTTTATACTTTTGTGCTCACATATTGTTTGAATGCTACATAATGCTATGCCTTTTGTGCAATTTGATGCCTTAGCATAGGATTGCCTTATGTATGCTTAAAACTTAGACTCCCTAAACTTAACTTTGACTTTTGACTCTCCCCGACAAATGAACTTCCTAAACCTATTCTCAACGAAGTGTGGAATCTACACTTATCATCATGGGTTCAATTCCTTAGACTCTATGACTAATCTATGAAAATCTCATCAAGGTTTTGATTCTATGAACCAAAGAAATTTGTGTGACACATAGACACCTGTATTCTGGATTTCCTGGCAAAAAGGCCTTTAGGCTAAGGCAAGCATATCGTATAAATCTCATTGTGAGACCTGTTATGCTTACCTGGGGATTTCTGGGATGAGTGATAAACTATGGTCAATACACAAGTCTCTAAGGCAAATGGGTCAATTTACCTTGACGTGTCAACGATTCCAAATGGTAATGTGTTACCAAATGGAACCATCCTTTTATCTTTAAAAAAATCATTGAATCCTTAAACTGGTTTATCACCAAAGTTTAATAACCTCTCATTCTTAATCTAAATAATGTTCCTGTTAATATCGAACTCATCCTACATTTCAACTCTTACGTTTAAACACTCAACGTGTAACGTGTAACGGTATTGAACTCAGCGTTTCATGTATCTATTTCTATACCTTAATCAACATGTACATGACACTTAATATACCCAAAGATATTAGGAATCTAAATCTAATGGTCTTTAAAACTTTAAACCGTTACTTATGGTTCTCAAATTTCTTAAGGATGTGTCCCATAACTAAGAACATGCAATGCTGTAGGTAGAATTCCTACATCTCGAGATACTTTGCTAATTGAATGTTAACTTTGCCAATTTAAATATTATAAGTGGTCACTCACCTCAATGATCGAATAAACTAATTATAACTTTGTCACCACTTATAAGTACGCGTGCCTTCAATAAGGCTATGGTTGACCTCATATCCTGAGAAGTCCATGTATTCCCTTTCGATTGTGAATCGAATGTTCACATCTCATTGTGATGTCGAATCATTTTTGTCCTTGATTTCGTCTTCCCGACTTAAAACATCCAAGATTTGAACACCATCATAACAAATCCTGTTACCTTGAACTTTGACCTTAAATTTTGTAAGCATGATTTTCCTTTTGGTTACATTGATGTAACTTGAAATTTTATGAATTTCTAAGTAATATTTTCTTTTCCTTTCGTTGTTAAGTCGAACCTTGAACTGTCTGCACCGTGGAAGATGCAAGAGTTTGTAAGTCAATCTATGACTAAGAACGCTCGTACCTCCTAAACAATTCTAACTCATCAAAGCATGGGTGATTCCCTTACTTTGATGATTCTCTATTCGTTTCGATAAATGGTTTCCAATTGTGTATTTTATGAAATTTCATCCTCTAGATTGGAGTGATTACCTTATCTTGAGGATTGACTCCAAGTATTCTCTTTGGAATGGCTTTTCACAAATGACATGATCTCACCAAAATAGGATTGAAACCTGTACTTTGGTGACAAATGTTAATCTTTGATGTTTCCTTGTTATTATGAAGCTCAATCATCAAGATAGGCGTGAATTCCATACCTTGATGATAATTTCATTTTTATGGATTGTATTCTCTCAAATGAAACGATCTCATCAAAGTAGAAGTGAATTCTGGATTTTGATGAAGAAGTTCATCCTGTTATATTTTGTTTTGTAAAACTTCATCGTTAAGATAGGAGTGATTTCCCTTATCTTAATGGTGAGTTACCTCGTCTTATTTCTGTGGATCCTCAACAATGAGTTGGGATCGAACTTTTTGATTGGTAAGTTAATGGTCATATCTTGGGAATACACCATCAAGTTAGGAGTGAAAACCACACCTTGATGACTATTCTTATTTCTTGATCTTCAACTTACCATGGTTGTAATCAAGTAACGAGAAGTATGTAGTAACTTGACGGGTGGAACAATGTTAGTGTTTCGACCTATCAAGCCAAAGCATGATCTCTGAACTAGACCCGATCGCTTTACGTTGATTTTGATTCTAAGCTTGGAGCACTTAAATTCTTAAATCGATTTCCTTTCCCTTTATCTTCATGTTTTGACTCGATCTAGCTACATCGAACCATTTATTCCTTACTTATCAACTTTCATTTTGAGATATCATCAACACCTGAATACGTGATGGTAGTCTTCCTAAACAATCTTTTGTCAAATAAAGATATTATCAACTTGTGATTATGTCTTTCTAGTCATATGAATGTTCTCGTCTATACCTATGGGTATGATTAATTACGTATGCAATTTATCTATGGAAATTTGTTACCTTGCAAAACATGGTTACAAATACCTTTCTTATTGTGTGCGTCATTTCTTGAATCGCTTTTGAATCTTTAACCTTGAAATCATTGAAATTCTATCTTGGTATTGAACAACAAGACTTGTTATCATCCTCATTGCGATGTGGACATAATGGTTCATAAATTTCGTAAATTGTAGTCATGGGTTTGGCATAAAAGAAAAGACATGACTTGGCAAGTGTCCAAGTGTCTTACCCTCATATATGACAAAACCTAACCTCCGCGTTCCTTGAATCTCCTGTTTAAACTTTTCATTCACTAAATGCTTCTTACTTTAAATGTCATGATGACAAATGGTGCATTATAGACCGACTGGCTAAAAAATTCAATACGACCCATTATCTCACAACGTCGAGAAATTGGCCTGTATCTGTTTCAACTATTCGTATACCGTGGTATGATGTTAAAACATCGATCGTTATTTTGAATGATTGATTCATTTCTGTTTTTATAATATTCTTAACCATCGTCGTGAACTCATTCCAAGATCTTCGCATAGCGTATTATTCTTAGACCGATGGTTGGTCAAAGGAGAAATACATAATTACAAGATATGCGTTAAAGTCGTTTCAAATGATGACGTTTGGGATTCTTAAATCCCGACGGTTAACCTTTCTTATCATTGTTGGTCTTTTATTCAAAGAGGGAACATTGGAATAAGTAAATTGCCATAACATCTCTCAAAACGTCTCGTAGAGTCAAGTTGGCATATATGATGTTAAGAGACTTGAAGGATTCGCTAAAGTGAAACATCTCACTGTAATCAAACGTCTATCACTGTCCGTTCGTACACTTACCCACTTAAACCCGCTTGTTCGTTTAAGTTTCATTCTTAATTTCGGGACGAAATTTCCTAAAGCAGGGGAGACTGTAACATCTCGTATTTCGCAAATAATAATAATAATAATAAAAATAATAATAATAATAATAATAATAAATAATAATAATGATAATAATGATAATAGTAATAATAATAATAATATTAATAATAATAATAATAACATTAATAATAATAATAATAATAACAATAATAAAAATCTTATAATAATTTATAAACTTAAAGAGTGTTTAAAAACTTAAAGTAATTAAGTTGAGGGGGTTGTTTGTCAAAATTATAAACTTCAAAAGAAAGTTTAAAGCATAAAATGTTAACAATCAAACCACAGGGACCGATTGTGTCAATTCCCAAACCATTCCCCCTTTTTCCCTCGCTTTTCCGGCCAGCCACCGGCCACCGCCGGCCGCGGCTCCGGCCACCTTAATCACCCGATTTCTGGCCATTTTTCAATGTAAAAACCGGTCCCAACCTCTTCTGGAACAAGAATCGAACCACGTGGGGACTTTAATTTGAAAATCAAGTGGATTAGTGCGATCTGCTCCCTTCTCCGCATGTGTCGGCCGCTTTACAGGCCTCAAATCGCACCAAACCCCGATAATAATTAAATTAACTTCACATAAACAACCATATATCCATCTCCAATCGATTACAACTCCCATTTACATCTGAAACGAACCCAAACACCCCATTCGATCCTCTCCTCGGTCGCGGACCTGCATCTTGGTCGAACACCATCTTCGGAGCTGTATACACTTAAATTTATTGAGGGCTTTCATTAATCATCACCATACGAAGCTACCTACAAGTTTAATTCGATTAACAACAACAAATGTAACCCGAATCGATTCAGTTCTAGTCGCGGCTATCCTTATCACCATCTTCATCGAATCGAACTCAATAACATAAGTTTCGCACATCATCGTACTCGTCTTAACATGGGGAACAATAGCCCTAAACTTGATTTTGTTGATATCAACGATTCGGGGTTCAATTTGGGAATGATTGCTTCTAGGGTTCATATGGATTGGGGATTTCTTTGTAACTTTGCATAAAAGGTATTCGAAACCAAGTTTCTCGCGGCTGTATGCCATGGTCTGCCGGTTCCCCGTCTCATTGCTAAGTTGGAGGTCCCGGGTTCGAACCCGGGCACCCCCATTTATTTTTTTTATGGTTTTTCAGCCTTAAATAAACTATAGAAAATTCCTAATAAATATAAAAAAAAATTTTGTAAACTTTAAACATTTTTAAAAACATTAAATTATTTTCTGGAATTTATTTTGAAATTTCTTTATTTATTTAGTTATTTATTTTGTTTAATTAGTTCATTTTTTTATATAAAATAGATTTAAGTAATGTTTATTTTGTTAAAACCTTACATGTTCAAAAAGACAATTAGATTGTTTTCCTATTTTAACTCATTAATTATCGTTTGTTTCAAATAATAAATAATAAATCTTTTGTTTGAAATATTACTCTCTAAAAACATACTTATTATTTTTATGTTCATTTAACTTGTATGTATAAATAAATTTCTTTTAAAATAATTAATCGGTTATTGGACTTGAAACAATAAATCTTTATAATATTAACGAACACTATATTAATTAAAGATTTATCATGATAATCATAGAAATTATTTATATTTTATAATTACACAAAGTATTTAAGAATATTATTTCTTATAAGTTACATTTTAAACTAATGGTTTAGACTAATAATTTGTTACTAATCATACGTTATTTTAATCTGAAATACTTATAAAGATTTATTTCTAAAATTTATTTACTGGACAAATCCCTTTAAATCTATCAAAACCCTAATAGAACGTTGATCTTATTATTAACCTTAAACTCGTAATATATGTTAGGTGCCTTGTAAAGGAATACATTGGATTATCTTTTGATCTTTTATATCATCTTTAATGCATACATCAATGTGAGTTTTCCTTACCCCTTTTTACTTTATTTCACACCATTTTGGGGTGAAACATGATACTTATACATCGTACACTTATAAACGTTTGAGACTTGTAAAGCAATTGCAATTCATCTTTATATCTTGTCATGGTTATTTGTGTGTTGTAAGTGATTATATGAGATACATAGTTTGTTACAATCATTAACTATTGCTAGCCTGGCGACGTCTTAGATCTTTGGGCCTGACAAGCCTATTTGGTGCTAAAGTCGATGAACTGCCGACTCCTAGGAGCCGTATGCTTGTGCACTAGGGAACCAAATACACTTAGCCAATCTTATATACTTGTAATCAAGTCGAGGTTTGATTGTAAAGATATGTGTTCTATAACCTTACTAGCTTATAACCTATGACATGAATTGCTACTTATAATCTTTTCATATTATGTATGAAAACCTTGGAAACTCACCAACTATTTTTAGTTGACCTTTTATTTTTATCATGTTTCAGGTAACCCCCAAGTTTAAAGTGGTCTTTCGAAGCTTGCAATAAAACTAGGACGTGGACCTAGTTAAATAAATGAAATGTTATGTCATGTTTTGATATTTGCTTGAATGTATTTCATGGTTGAGACTTATGTTTGTAATTCCTGTTGAAACTATTAATTTGAATATTTACATTTAAACATAGCGTTGTGTGGCTGTGAACAATCGTAACTCTCACACCTCGACGATTCCGCCGTCAAGGTTGGGGTGTGACAATAGTGCTCCCAGAACTCCTCAACAAAACGGTGTTGCTGAGAGGAGGAACATGACACTTATTGAGGCTGCTCGGACCATGTTAGCTGATTCAAAGCTGCCTCTAACATTCTGGGCAGAGGCAGTCAGCACTGCATGCTATGTGCAGAACAGGGTTCTTGTAGTTAAGCCCCATGGAAAAACCCCTTATGAGTTATGGAACAAGAGGCCACCGTTCATTGGCTTTCTAAGGTCCTTTGGCTGCAGGTGTACCATACTTAACACAAAGGACAACTTAGCAAAGTTTGCTGAGAAGTCGGATGATGCTATCTTTGTTAGATACTCTTCTAGCTCCAAAACTTATAGAGTATACAACATCAAGAATCAACAATTTGAGGAGTCCTCCAATATAGTTGTTAATGAGCACACTCCTTGTGTTAGGGGGAATGAACCTGAGTATATCTTTGATTTAGAATTGTTTCCAAACTATTCTAAACCATCTTGTGAGAATGTTTCAGCTGGAACAGGTGCTCAAGGTGATGCTGATGATGATGCAGGTCAACTATTTGAGCTTCCCATACCTCTTCCAAATTCTCCAAGAGCTGAAAGACAACAAGCTTCAACCATTCAAAGATCTGATAGTGTAACTATCTCCAGGAATGGTGAAGCTTTAACAAGTGAATCACTTGAACAACCTCAAAGTTCTTCAGGTGATCCATTACAACACCAGGTTGAGGGAAGTAGTATTCTGAAGGAACAGGCAACTGTTAATCCTACTTCACAACCAACCATTGATGATGTTTCTCAATCATTCAATCAGTCCTCATTGAATGACTTTGAAACAGCAGTTGGACAGAGTAATCCAGTTCCTGATCAGAATATGTCTAACCTAGACATATCTCTGCAACTGGAAGTGATTCCTCGTCTTAGGATTCACAACACTCATCCAACTGAGAACATTATAGGGAATGTCTCTGAGGGTGTGAGAACAAGAGGACAAACTCATCATGGGAATGTCTGCTTATACTCATGCTTCTTGTCTCAGATGGAACCAAAGAAGGTAGAAGATGCCTTAAAGGATAGTAGTTGGGTTGAATCGATGCAGGAGAAGCTGCTTCAATTCAGAAGACAAAAGGTCTGGAATCCATGCCCACTACCATCTGGTCAAGTACCCATAAGCACTAAATGGGTATTCAGAAACAAGAAAGATGATAGAGGCTTGATTATCAAGAACAAGGCAAGACTAGTAGTTCAAGGATACACTCAGGAGGAAGGAATCAATTATACTGATGTCTTTGCACCTGTTGCAAGACTTGAGGCAGTTAGGATCTTCCTTGCTTATGCTGCATCCAAGAACTTCACAGTCTACCAACTTGATGTCAAGTGTGCTTTTCTATATGGGGATATAGATAGGGAAATCTATGTATGTCAACCTCCAGGATTTGAAGACCCACAGCACCCCAACTATGTGTGCAAACTGGATAAAGCTCTATATAGGCTGCACCAAGCACCTAGGCTGTGGTATGAGACCTTGTCTCAGTTTCCCCTGAAGAATGGATACACTAGAGGTACCATTGACAAGACTCTTTTCGTCAGAAAGAGTGGAGAAGACATTTTGCTTGTACAAGTCTATGTTGATGACATCATATTTGGTTCTTCAAACGACCAAATGTGCAAGGACTTTGAAAGCATTATGAAAGCAGAAGTTTGAGATGAGTTCCATGGGAAAAATGGACTTTTTCCTTGGAATTCAGGTGAAACAGATGAAGGAAGGGTTCTTTATAAGTCAATCTAAGTATGTCTCAGACATCTTAGAAAGATTTGAAATGAAGGATTGTAAACCAGCCAAGACACCCATACCCAGAAACCATAATCTTTGCCCTGACCTTGAGGGGGAGGATACTGATCAACATCAGTATAGAGCAATCATTGGTTCTCTGATGTATCTCACTGCTAGTAGACCAGATATCATGTTTGCCACATGCATTTGTGCAAGATATCAGGCTGCTCCAAAGGTGTCTCACCTAGCTGCTACAAAGAGGATCCTCAGATACCTCAAAGGAGCACCTAAACTAGGTCTCTGGTATCCAAGAAATAGTGATTTTAATCTCTATGGATACTCTGACAGTGACTATGGTGGCTGCAACATTGACAAGAAATCAACATCAGGAGGATGTCAATTTCTTGGTGGAAGGATTATCTCATGGCAATGCAAGAAACAATCTTGTGTCTCTACATCAACTGCTGAAGCTGAATACATTGCTGCTGCTAGCTGCTGTGCTCAACTGCTATGGATTCAAAATCAGATGTTAGACTATGGATTCAACTTCATGACTACTCCTATCCATATTGACAACAATAGTGCTATCTCCATTACTGAGAATCCGGTGAAGCACTCCAAGACAAAGCACATTGATATCAGGTATCATTTCATTAGAGATATTCATGAGAAACATCTGATCAAGTTAATCAAAGTTGACTCAAATGAACAATATGCTGATTTGTTCACAAAGGCATTTGATGAACAAAGATTTAAGTATCTCATATCAGCTATTGGGATAATAAATATTGATTAACTACCTCTTTTGAAAAGCTTTTTAAATGTGTAATGTCTTGGGTCAATACAATTTAAGCCCTGTTACAAAAGATCTTTAAATTATTCTAAGTGTAAATTCCTTCCGAAGAGGAATTAACTCTCGGAAGATATTCTTGAATATCTTCCGAAGCCAAAATTCCTCAATGGAAATTGTCTTCTCGGAAGAGTTTTTGGTCTCGGAAGAAGCGATTGATTTTACATCAGATTTACTTCCGAAGCTTATAAAACTCTCCATTCGGAAAGATAACTTTACCTTCGGAAGCAATGTTTTGCTTTGATACGCGGGTAAAAGCTCGGGTTTAAAAGCACAAAACGGCATATTTATAGCATAACTTCGAGTTCAACTGATCTATTTTGATGTGGTTTGTGTTTGTTAGGGCCGGAACAATTAAGAGTACACTCCGGGGGTCATATGGGATGTCGGAATGGAGCCCGGAACAGTTGGATACGCGAAACAAACAAAAGAAAAAACTGCTGTTTCTGGAGGGCGTCGCCGACGCACTAATAGCCCGTCGCCCTAATAGCCCGTCGCCGACGCCCTCTCAATTCTCCTATCGGATTTTTAATGCTCACTTGTATTGTTTGACTTGTTTAAAACGGGGTTTTTCAAGTGGCAGCTAAAGAGGGCATATAATAGGGAGGAAAAGGAGGAAAAGGGACCAACACACATGAGGCTATGACCCTTTCACTTTGTTTTGTCTCCAAGACCCATTACCTTCATCATTAACCATCTTCTTCATCATCGACAAGTTTCTTCATCACCATGAATCATCCATGAAGCTTTAGAGAGAAATTTTGACAAGCGTAGTTTTTCATCATCAACAAAGTCAAGCAACATCAAAGTGATATGGAATTGCAAACAAGATCATCACCCGGAATTCAAGCCTCAAACAACATGAGAGGCTAATCTTCTTTGGGTTTTCCCCCGCTTTACATATTGTAAGACTATGGTTTGTTAACATTTGAAAACTAGATTGCATCCTTGTGTTTTGTATTTGATTGCTTAAAACATTTATGCTAGTACTTTGAGCTTAACTTGAATTCCCAAATTGAATGAATGATTATGAAATTTGTCTTTGAGAAATGGAGTTGTTCATGTGTGCTATGTATATGTAGAGTTTGAATGTTCTTGTGTAATGAAGTGTATTATTGTCCGTGTTAACGTTGACGATTCTTGACACCTAAACCTTGTAACGATGAACTCATTAGCATAAATCATACCTTTGATGCAAGCACAAAACTCCCATTTACATCTGAAACGAACCCAAACACCCCATTCGATCCTCTCCTCGGTCGCGGACCTGCATCTTGGTCGAACACCATCTTCGGAGCTGTATACACTTAAATTTATTGAGGGCTTTCATTAATCATCACCATACGAAGCTACCTACAAGTTTAATTCGATTAACAACAACAAATGTAACCCGAATCGATTCAGTTCTAGTCGCGGCTATCCTTATCACCATCTTCATCGAATCGAACTCAATAACATAAGTTTCGCACATCATCGTACTCGTCTTAACATGGGGAACAATAGCCCTAAACTTGATTTTGTTGATATCAACGATTCGGGGTTCAATTTGGGAATGATTGCTTCTAGGGTTCATATGGATTGGGGATTTCTTTGTAACTTTGCATAAAAGGTATTCGAAACCAAGTTTCTCGCGGCTGTATGCCATGGTCTGCCGGTTCCCCGTCTCATTGCTAAGTTGGAGGTCCCGGGTTCGAACCCGGGCACCCCCATTTATTTTTTTATGGTTTTTCAGCCTTAAATAAACTATAGAAAATTCCTAATAAATATAAAAAAAAATTTTGTAAACTTTAAACATTTTTAAAAACATTAAATTATTTTCTGGAATTTATTTTGAAATTTCTTTATTTATTTAGTTATTTATTTTGTTTAATTAGTTCATTTTTTTATATAAAATAGATTTAAGTAATGTTTATTTTGTTAAAACCTTACATGTTCAAAAAGGCAATTAGATTGTTTTCCTATTTTAACTCATTAATTATCGTTTGTTTCAAATAATAAATAATAAATCTTTTGTTTGAAATATTACTCTCTAAAAACATACTTATTATTTTTATGTTCATTTAACTTGTATGTATAAATAAATTTCTTTTAAAATAATTAATCGGTTATTGGACTTGAAACAATAAATCTTTATAATATTAACGAACACTATATTAATTAAAGATTTATCATGATAATCATAGAAATTATTTATATTTTATAATTACACAAAGTATTTAAGAATATTATTTCTTATAAGTTACATTTTAAACTAATGGTTTAGACTAATAATTTGTTACTAATCATACGTTATTTTAATCTGAAATACTTATAAAGATTTATTTCTAAAATTTATTTACTGGACAAATCCCTTTAAATCTATCAAAACCCTAATAGAACGTTGATCTTATTATTAACCTTAAACTCGTAATATATGTTAGGTGCCTTGTAAAGGAATACATTGGATTATCTTTTGATCTTTTATATCATCTTTAATGCATACATCAATGTGAGTTTTCCTTACCCCTTTTTACTTTATTTCACACCATTTTGGGGTGAAACATGATACTTATACATCGTACACTTATAAACGTTTGAGACTTGTAAAGCAATTGCAATTCATCTTTATATCTTGTCATGGTTATTTGTGTGTTGTAAGTGATTATATGAGATACATAGTTTGTTACAATCATTAACTATTGCTAGCCTGGCGACGTCTTAGATCTTTGGGCCTGACAAGCCTATTTGGTGCTAAAGTCGATGAACTGCCGACTCCTAGGAGCCGTATGCTTGTGCACTAGGGAACCAAATACACTTAGCCAATCTTATATACTTGTAATCAAGTCGAGGTTTGATTGTAAAGATATGTGTTCTATAACCTTACTAGCTTATAACCTATGACATGAATTGCTACTTATAATCTTTTCATATTATGTATGAAAACCTTGGAAACTCACCAACTATTTTTAGTTGACCTTTTATTTTTATCATGTTTCAGGTAACCCCCAAGTTTAAAGTGGTCTTTCGAAGCTTGCAATAAAACTAGGACGTGGACCTAGTTAAATAAATGAAATGTTATGTCATGTTTTGATATTTGCTTGAATGTATTTCATGGTTGAGACTTATGTTTGTAATTCCTGTTGAAACTATTAATTTGAATATTTACATTTAAACATAGCGTTGTGTGGCTGTGAACAATCGTAACTCTCACACCTCGACGATTCCGCCGTCAAGGTTGGGGTGTGACAATAGTGCTCCCAGAACTCCTCAACAAAACGGTGTTGCTGAGAGGAGGAACATGACACTTATTGAGGCTGCTCGGACCATGTTAGCTGATTCAAAGCTGCCTCTAACATTCTGGGCAGAGGCAGTCAGCACTGCATGCTATGTGCAGAACAGGGTTCTTGTAGTTAAGCCCCATGGAAAAACCCCTTATGAGTTATGGAACAAGAGGCCACCGTTCATTGGCTTTCTAAGGTCCTTTGGCTGCAGGTGTACCATACTTAACACAAAGGACAACTTAGCAAAGTTTGCTGAGAAGTCGGATGATGCTATCTTTGTTAGATACTCTTCTAGCTCCAAAACTTATAGAGTATACAACATCAAGAATCAACAATTTGAGGAGTCCTCCAATATAGTTGTTAATGAGCACACTCCTTGTGTTAGGGGGAATGAACCTGAGTATATCTTTGATTTAGAATTGTTTCCAAACTATTCTAAACCATCTTGTGAGAATGTTTCAGCTGGAACAGGTGCTCAAGGTGATGCTGATGATGATGCAGGTCAACTATTTGAGCTTCCCATACCTCTTCCAAATTCTCCAAGAGCTGAAAGACAACAAGCTTCAACCATTCAAAGATCTGATAGTGTAACTATCTCCAGGAATGGTGAAGCTTTAACAAGTGAATCACTTGAACAACCTCAAAGTTCTTCAGGTGATCCATTACAACACCAGGTTGAGGGAAGTAGTATTCTGAAGGAACAGGCAACTGTTAATCCTACTTCACAACCAACCATTGATGATGTTTCTCAATCATTCAATCAGTCCTCATTGAATGACTTTGAAACAGCAGTTGGACAGAGTAATCCAGTTCCTGATCAGAATATGTCTAACCTAGACATATCTCTGCAACTGGAAGTGATTCCTCGTCTTAGGATTCACAACACTCATCCAACTGAGAACATTATAGGGAATGTCTCTGAGGGTGTGAGAACAAGAGGACAAACTCATCATGGGAATGTCTGCTTATACTCATGCTTCTTGTCTCAGATGGAACCAAAGAAGGTAGAAGATGCCTTAAAGGATAGTAGTTGGGTTGAATCGATGCAGGAGAAGCTGCTTCAATTCAGAAGACAAAAGGTCTGGAATCCATGCCCACTACCATCTGGTCAAGTACCCATAAGCACTAAATGGGTATTCAGAAACAAGAAAGATGATAGAGGCTTGATTATCAAGAACAAGGCAAGACTAGTAGTTCAAGGATACACTCAGGAGGAAGGAATCAATTATACTGATGTCTTTGCACCTGTTGCAAGACTTGAGGCAGTTAGGATCTTCCTTGCTTATGCTGCATCCAAGAACTTCACAGTCTACCAACTTGATGTCAAGTGTGCTTTTCTATATGGGGATATAGATAGGGAAATCTATGTATGTCAACCTCCAGGATTTGAAGACCCACAGCACCCCAACTATGTGTGCAAACTGGATAAAGCTCTATATAGGCTGCACCAAGCACCTAGGCTGTGGTATGAGACCTTGTCTCAGTTTCCCCTGAAGAATGGATACACTAGAGGTACCATTGACAAGACTCTTTTCGTCAGAAAGAGTGGAGAAGACATTTTGCTTGTACAAGTCTATGTTGATGACATCATATTTGGTTCTTCAAACGACCAAATGTGCAAGGACTTTGAAAGCATTATGAAAGCAGAAGTTTGAGATGAGTTCCATGGGAAAAATGGACTTTTTCCTTGGAATTCAGGTGAAACAGATGAAGGAAGGGTTCTTTATAAGTCAATCTAAGTATGTCTCAGACATCTTAGAAAGATTTGAAATGAAGGATTGTAAACCAGCCAAGACACCCATACCCAGAAACCATAATCTTTGCCCTGACCTTGAGGGGGAGGATACTGATCAACATCAGTATAGAGCAATCATTGGTTCTCTGATGTATCTCACTGCTAGTAGACCAGATATCATGTTTGCCACATGCATTTGTGCAAGATATCAGGCTGCTCCAAAGGTGTCTCACCTAGCTGCTACAAAGAGGATCCTCAGATACCTCAAAGGAGCACCTAAACTAGGTCTCTGGTATCCAAGAAATAGTGATTTTAATCTCTATGGATACTCTGACAGTGACTATGGTGGCTGCAACATTGACAAGAAATCAACATCAGGAGGATGTCAATTTCTTGGTGGAAGGATTATCTCATGGCAATGCAAGAAACAATCTTGTGTCTCTACATCAACTGCTGAAGCTGAATACATTGCTGCTGCTAGCTGCTGTGCTCAACTGCTATGGATTCAAAATCAGATGTTAGACTATGGATTCAACTTCATGACTACTCCTATCCATATTGACAACAATAGTGCTATCTCCATTACTGAGAATCCGGTGAAGCACTCCAAGACAAAGCACATTGATATCAGGTATCATTTCATTAGAGATATTCATGAGAAACATCTGATCAAGTTAATCAAAGTTGACTCAAATGAACAATATGCTGATTTGTTCACAAAGGCATTTGATGAACAAAGATTTAAGTATCTCATATCAGCTATTGGGATAATAAATATTGATTAACTACCTCTTTTGAAAAGCTTTTTAAATGTGTAATGTCTTGGGTCAATACAATTTAAGCCCTGTTACAAAAGATCTTTAAATTATTCTAAGTGTAAATTCCTTCCGAAGAGGAATTAACTCTCGGAAGATATTCTTGAATATCTTCCGAAGCCAAAATTCCTCAATGGAAATTGTCTTCTCGGAAGAGTTTTGATCTCGGAAGAAGCGATTGATTTTACATCAGATTTACTTCCGAAGCTTATAAAACTCTCCATTCGGAAAGATAACTTTACCTTCGGAAGCAATGTTTTGCTTTGATACGCGGGTAAAAGCTCGGGTTTAAAAGCACAAAACGGCATATTTATAGCATAACTTCGAGTTCAACTGATCTATTTTGACGTGGTTTGTGTTTGTTAGGGCCGGAACAATTAAGAGTACACTCCGGGGGTCATATGGGATGTCGGAATGGAGCCCGGAACAGTTGGATACGCGAAACAAACAAAAGAAAAAACTGCTGTTTCTGGAGGGCGTCGCCGACGCACTAATAGCCCGTCGCCCTAATAGCCCGTCGCCGACGCCCTCTCAATTCTCCTATCGGATTTTTAATGCTCACTTGTATTGTTTGACTTGTTTAAAACGGGGTTTTTCAAGTGGCAGCTAAAGAGGGCATATAATAGGGAGGAAAAGGAGGAAAAGGGACCAACACACATGAGGCTATGACCCTTTCACTTTGTTTTGTCTCCAAGACCCATTACCTTCATCATTAACCATCTTCTTCATCATCGACAAGTTTCTTCATCACCATGAATCATCCATGAAGCTTTAGAGAGAAATTTTGACAAGCGTAGTTTTTCATCATCAACAAAGTCAAGCAACATCAAAGTGATATGGAATTGCAAACAAGATCATCACCCGGAATTCAAGCCTCAAACAACATGAGAGGCTAATCTTCTTTGGGTTTTCCCCCGCTTTACATATTGTAAGACTATGGTTTGTTAACATTTGAAAACTAGATTGCATCCTTGTGTTTTGTATTTGATTGCTTAAAACATTTATGCTAGTACTTTGAGCTTAACTTGAATTCCCAAATTGAATGAATGATTATGAAATTTGTCTTTGAGAAATGGAGTTGTTCATGTGTGCTATGTATATGTAGAGTTTGAATGTTCTTGTGTAATGAAGTGTATTATTGTCCGTGTTAACGTTGACGATTCTTGACACCTAAACCTTGTAACGATGAACTCATTAGCATAAATCATACCTTTGATGCAAGTTATTTGGATTGGTAGAACCATAACCTTATGATATCAACCGGGGGTGAACCTTATTATTAAACTTTGTTTTGTTAACCATTGTTCTAAGTTTGCCAAGTTTTATCAATCATTTTTAAGCAACCTTTGTTGTTTTGTTCATTTCTTTGTGTTGGACAAAGTTTCAACACCATTTCAAGTAAACATATCAAAGCTCTTATAAACAAAAATAGCAAGCTTCATAATTGACTCGTTAGTCCAATTCAAGTCTAAACACAAACCACATACTCCTTGTGATTCGACACCCTTCTTACCATTTGCTACATAGTCTTGGTACTAAGGAACTATACAAATACTATCTTTGACTAGTGCACGCGACAAAATCCACCACCACCACCCACTAATGACCGTAACCCCAACCCAAACCGTAGACAAACGCATAGCCATAGTAACCCACTTTTTGAACATGTGAACCAAAACCCCATGGGTCACTTTGGCCCACCAAACTTAGACGAGCTAAGAAATGCCATTCATGACGATAAGCCATTTAGTGTTCCATCTTACCAATCACCCGAGCGGGTGAGTGTTCACACCTATCACACGGGTGATAGTGATGATTATGAGTATGACAATGAAGGCAATGGGGGGTTCTACAATGAAGGAGGGTATGATGGTGATTATGGCTACCAAGGTGATAATTATGATGAATGGAACCATGGGTACATGGAGAATGAGAACTACAACTACAACCGTCAACATAGACAAAACCAATTTAGGAATCCAAACATAAATGCCAACCCAAACCAAATTCCTCAGTTTGTCGGTGTAGCTAATCAAGGACCACAAAGAAGATACCCAATGCATCAAGAAGTGAATGGTCCTCCACGCCAACAACCTCAACGAGCTAGAACACAAGGTGTGAATGGTAGGTTCTGACCCATCATATCGGACAATGTCTCTCCTATTGTTCCACCGATTCCGGGAAGGCGTTCATTTGATTGCAAGCCTAACTACATCAACATCTTACCTCATTTTCATGGCATGTCAACGGAGGAGCCTTACACACATATATCCGAATTCTCCGACATATGTGGCATAATTGGAGGACACAACTTCTCACAAGATGAGGTGCGTTTAAGATTGTTCCAATTTTCATTGAAGGACAAGGCAAAGCAATGGTTTTTAACCTTGCCGGCTAATAGTATTCGAACATGGGAGAAATGCAACAAGTCTTCCTTGACGAATACTATTCAATGGCCAAAACGGATGAAATGAGGGACGAGATCCGGACATTCCAACAACAATTCGGAGAACCACTTCATGAAGCTTTTACTCGTTTCAAAGAGTTGATAAGAAAGTGTCCACATATAATACCCGTAATAAATAGTAATAATAATAATAATTTATAATACCCGTAATAAATAGTAATAATAATAATAATAATAATAATAATAATAATTTATTAAAGTTTATTAACTTAGAAATAATTAAAAAATTTTGGTTTAATAAGTCCAGGGGGCTAGTGGTCATTTTTAAAACTTGGAATTCATATTTTGGTCATGAAATAATAAATGAAGAAAACCACAGGGACCATTCGTGTAATTATCGAAATCAACGGCTTTCTCTCTCTCTTCCCCTCGTTTTTCCGGCGGCTCTCCAGCCGACCGCCGGCGGCCCTCCGGCGACTCCATAACGCCAAAAATACTGGGTTATAAAATACGAAACCGGTCCCAATTGATTCGTGAACAAAAACCGAAGACACGAACCCACTTCAATTTAAAAATGGTTAGTGCGATCGATCTAAACCGACCACTCAACTTTCGGCCACTTTACGGTATACCAAATCGCACTAAAACTCTATTATACTCAAATTAATCGAACCTAAACAATCATATACCTGTTTCTAATCATTACAAACTCACAAATCCACTAGAAACACACATAAACACTCTGTTCGATTCCTTCAAAGCCGCGGACCTGCAACTTATTCGATTTCACCTTCTGAGTTGTATTTCACGATACCAATAGAGGGCTTTTGATCATTAGGGTCATTGGAAACTTCCTGTGAAGTTAATTTCATTATCATCAACATTTGATCATCGTTTGAATCTTCCCAAGGCCGCGACCTGTTCCTCGACGATTTGAACATCTCGAGCATCTAAATAGGTAATTGAAGCTACCTACAAACTCGTTTTTATGCAGGGATTAAAAGCCATATAGTTAATTTCATTATCATAACTGATTGATGGATCAATTTGATCCAAGACCGATTAGGGTTCATCGGTTTGGGGAAATGGGGTTTAACCTGTTTAAAAGAATTCGGGAATGGTTTCAATCGCGGCCTTGTGCCTTTGGTTCAGTGGTTTGGGTGTGGGAGTATGGGGAGGAGGTCACGGGTTCGAAACCAGCCCCCTCCCATTATTTTTTTATGCCTTTTAAGCATTTCAAAAATTATATAAAAATTACTAAAAATTTTAAAAATAACTTTTATAAACTCTGTTTATTTTAAAAGTGCCCAATTAATTTTTCTGTAATTTTCTTTAAGCCTAGACCTTTATAAAATTATATAACAAGGACAATTATTTAATTGTTTTTATGGATTCTTTTAAATAAATGTTAAAAATCGGATTAAATATAAGACATCTTTTATAAAAGTACCTAATTAATCTCTGTAAATCAATTTATTAAAAAGCTTAACAATTCTTATATATATATTGTTAACAAACGTATGAAATAGTTCATTTTGTTGAATTAAGCTCGTATTTTACAGCCAACTTACAGAGAGCATAACTCTTTCATAACAGATTCAAATCAGTTAAACTTTATGTCCATGACGAAGTTCGTCGAAAGACGAATCCGTTGATATATAAAACATTGAAAAACTCATTCGTTTAGACCTCCAAACAGTCGTTTTCGTAACAGCTAGCAGTTCTGCGCAGCTGTAAAGATCCACGTTTTTCTCATATTTCGGTTTTCCAAATCAGAAACTTTTCTAAATGAAAGTTGTTCAGAACTCAATAATCTAGTAAACTGGAGATTTTCAGAATTTTTAAACGTCGTTTAGTATTTTTAACGAGTGCGAAAAGACAGAGGTAGAACTGGAATTTTTCAAACTATAATTTGCGTTACGTTATCGTAGGTTCTCACGGTGTTAACTGAGCCTAGACTTTGTTTCTGATTATTGTCATTCGTGTATAAGGTACGGATTCCGACCTTTCCCTCTCGTAGCATGAATACCTCTCGTTCTTGATCTGTATTTTGAATTCTTAACTCGACGTGTTGGTTATTAAATCCATAAGATTATTGTTATAAGTGTTTATTGTATAGTTGATATTGTTTGCATGTGATAGCCTTTATCTGCTTTGTACTCATTGTCACATGCTTCCTAAATGATTGATTATATCTAGTAACCTTGATTAAGGGTTATGAGCTCTAGTGTAACTTATTGTGTTATATTGACTAGATTGTATTATTGACCTCCATACCCGAGCACATCCACCTATGGGGACATAGGGCGTCATTGTGGCACAAGTGACGTGCTCTATCTGTGGCAGAGCGATTAGACCACAGCGTCTCTACATTATTATTATGTGCTAAGTTGTTACACATATTGATTATTGTTAAAGGAGGCGTATGGATCGATCCTAGGATATCATTGTTATTGTTTATTGGTGAGATGGTTAGGTGTGTGTGCCCACATTCCTATCTCACATATTGGTGCATTAGAACTGCAGCTAATGTACACATTGTTAATTATTATTATTATTGGCTCATATGGGTATTCCTTTTAGATGATCATTATCATTTGATTTTCAACTTGATCATCTCATTGTTATCATGATTGATCATTGTATTGCTATTGTTTATTTCCGTTACTGAGCATTCTTTGGCTCAGCCGTATTTTCTTTTGTTGTTTTCTCTTATTTTATAGCAGGTACTCAAGGGGCTCAGGGGAACGAGTGAAGAGTGTTAACTCAAGAAGTTAGGATGAGAACATTTGGATTAATAAGATTTAATAGTATTTGATTTTAAGACTTCATTTAAATTATTTGGACCTATGTAAGGATATGAGTGTTTCTTAGTACTTTAATTCTATCATTCATGAAACTCTGATTACTGTTTATGTGATACGTCAACCTTACCCGGGTTGGGGTGTTACAGTTATGGTATCAGAGCTTAGGCTCCTTCCTGTAGAAACTTAAACTAAATAATTAAGACATGTGAGGATTGGGTAGACATTGGGTTAGGTTCTCTATATATTATATGGCTATTTTCTAATTCACGTTGTTCTGATTAATGTGAAATGTTTTCATTTTAGATGCCTCCCAGCCGTAATTCACGAAATTCTAGCGGGTCGAATGGACCTGATCCAAACCTTGTTGGTGCTATGACCCAAGCACTTACTGCTAAACTACCGACTTTGATTGATGCGGTACGTAATCTGAATCCAAACCCAAACCCAAATCCTAATCCAAATCCAAACCCAAATCCGGATCCGAATCCAAACCCAAATCCAAACCCGAATCCAAACCCAACTGGTGCAGACGTTTGGCTAGCGCGATTTCAAAAGCAAAAACCACGATCATTCACTAAGGCGGCTACACCTGCAGTGGCCAAAGACTGGATCGCTCATATTGAGAAAACTTTTACCGTGCTTAGAGTTGATCAGCAGTACAGGGCGGGTTTAGCTGCTTATAAGCTGGAGGAAGATGCTCAAGTATGGTGGGAGAATGTGGTAGCTGAAAGAGGAGGCGAACAGTTCGTGGAGACTCTATCTTGGAATGATTTTCGTTCCATCTTCTTCGACAAGTATTTTACGAATGTGGATAAAGCAGCATACAGGCGGGAGTATGATAACATCCGTCAACGAAACGATGAATCACTCACTGATTTTACAGACCGGTTTTATCGACTGTTGGGATTTCTAGGTTCTTCTGCTGGACCACCTGAGGAACGGGCTGAAAAGTATCAATGGGCAGTATGTGATCGGATTCGTAAGGCTATTATTCACTCCACTTTCAACAATGTTGAGGAAGCAGTTAGGGCTGCAAAAAGGGTGGACCTGGAGAGAAAGAATTTTTGTTAAAATTTGAGGATAATAAGAAGCGCAGTAGAGATGGGACTCGTATTCAGGCTGGCGGTGAGTCATCTCAAGGATCTGACCGAAATGGAAAGGATCGTCAGAAAAATCAAGGATCGGGGAAGAACACTAAGCCATGGCATGGTAAGACTCGAAGTCAAGGTCAAATGATACCATATCAACAACCAATTGCAGCTCAACCGGTGAATCAAAAAGGCAATCCTTCCAGACATCCGATGTGTACTCATTGTGGAAAGCATCATCCCGGAACTTGTCGTCGACTTACAGGAGCTTGTCTTGGTTGTGGAGATATGGGGCATAGGGTTAGTCAATGCCCAAAGGCGAGGAACCGACCAGAGAATGATGCTAAGGGAGCCAATGCGCCACCCACTACTGGAGGTCGAGTATTCGCACTAACTGTAGGGGAAGCTGCTAATGCTCCAGGTACATCTTCCCGTACTAATTCATTCTAATAATCATAATCTACTTCCATTGATTCTAGTTTTACCGTCGTTAGTATTCATTAGTTATCAATACATAGGTACGATTTGTGGTATACTTCGTCATGGTGACTATGATGTTTATGTATTGTTTGATACTGGCTCCACACACTCGATAGTATCTCATCTATTCACAAAGCGCCTTACGATCATGCCTACCGCTCTAGAGCCTGCATTAGTGATTTCTACCCCTGTTGGAGAATCGATTGTTATTTCCCAAGTGTACCAAAACTGTCCTATTCAGATCGAATCAACCATAAGAGAGGCTGACCTATTTCCTATGCACATGGGTGATTTCGATATTATTCTTGGCATGGATTGGTTAACACGACACCAGGTTACCATAGAATGTCAAACTCGTCGTGTGCTATTTGGTGATCCTATGAATCCTGACTTAGTTTACCAAGGGAGCCTACCTCGGAAGCCTCTCAAAATTATCTCTGCTCTGAAAGCCCAAAAGCTTATATTCCGTGGATGTGAGAGATTCTTAGCTTCTATAAAAGATACATCAGCGGATACTCCTCGTATTGAAGACTTTCCTATTGTTCGGGAATTCTCTGATGTCTTTCCTGAAGAACTTCCAGGGTTACCACCTGAGCGTGAAGTCGAGTTTACTATTGATTTAATCCCCGGGGCGGAACCTATTTCTAAGGCACCTTATCGGATGGCTCCGGTAGAGTTAAAGGAATTGAAAGAACAACTGCAGGAGCTATTACAACTTGGATTCATTAGACCAAGTGTTTCACCATGGGGGGCACCGGTATTATTTGTGAAGAAGAAAGATGGTAGTATGCGTCTATGCATAGACTACCGAGAGCTTAATAAGATTACTATCCGGAACCGCTATCCGTTACCGCGTATTGACGATCTCTTCGATCAACTACAAGGGGCAAAGTTCTTCTCTAAGATCGACCTCAGATCAGGATACCATCAATTGAGGATCCGAGATCAAGATGTTCCTAAGACAGCATTCCGCACCCGTTACGGTCACTATGAGTTCCTAGTTATGCCTTTTGGCTTGACCAATGCTCCAGCTGTCTTTATGGACCTCATGAACAGAGTGTTCCATGAGTACTTGGACCGCTTTGTAATTGTTTTTATCGATGACATCTTGGTATTCTCTAAAAGTAGAGAGGAGCATGAAGACCATCTTCGCACGATTTTAGAGACCTTACGCCAAAAGAAGTTATATGCTAAATTTTTTAAGTGTGACTTTTGGCTTGAACAGGTGGCATTTTTAGGCCATGTTGTATCAGCTAAAGGTATCACTATGGATCCGGAAAAGGTGGAAGCTATTACTAAATGGCCTCGACCGACATCCGTCACTGAAGTTCGTAGTTTTCTTGGTTTAGCGGGCTATTACCGACGTTTTGTGGAAGGTTTCTCTCGTGTAGCGTTACCTCTAACTCAATTTATGAGAAATGGTGTAAAATTTACGTGGAACGAGGATAGAGAAAAGAGTTTTGAGGAACTGAAGAAAAGACTGGTATCTGCCCCTATTCTTACGTTACCTTCGGGTTCTGGCGGATACCAAGTTTATAGTGATGCATCGAAGAAGGGACTCGGTTGTGTTCTTATGCAGCATGGTAAAGTTATTGCTTATGCTTCCCAACAACTTAAACCGTACGAAGTAAACTACCCAACACATGACTTAGAGCTTGCAGCTGTAGTGTTTGCATTAAAGATTTGGAGACATTATTTGTATGGAGAGACATGTGACATCTTTACTGATCATAAGAGCCTTAAGTATATTTTCACTCAAAAAGAACTCAATATGAGGCAGAGGAGATGGTTAGAACTAATCAAGGATTACGATGCCAACATCCAGTATCATCCGGGCAAGGCGAATGTCGTGGCAGATGCTCTCAGTCGAAAGAGTGCAGGTGGAGTAGCATGTCTTCAAATCCAACCACAGATTATCTCAGATCTGGATAGAATGGAAGTTGGGTTACAGCTTGGTGAGTCTAACGGTTATCTAGCCAAGATGAGGATAGAATCTGATCTTATTACACGGATCAAGGAAGCTCAGAATCAAGATGGAGAACTTTGGGCGATATTACAAAATTTGAAGATAGGGAAACAATCTGAGTTTCGAGTTGATGAACAAGGAGTTATCTGGTGTGGGAATAGATTATGTGTGCCAGATGACTCAACCCTTCGTGACTCCTTATTAGCAGAGGCACACAGTTCACCATTCTCTATTCACCCGAGAGCCACTAAGATGTATAGAGATTTAAGGCAGAACTTTTGGTGGAGTGGTATGAAAGAAGATGTAGCTAAATATATGAGTCATTGTTTAACTTGTCAGCAAGTAAAGATTGAGCATCAAAGAGCTAGTGGATTACTGCAACCATTAGATATTCCTGTGTGGAAATGGGATGATATTTCCATGGACTTTGTTACAGGCCTACCAAAAACATTCAAGAAGAACGACGCCATTTGGGTCGTAGTTGATAGACTCACAAAGTCGGCTCATTTCTTGCCTATCCAACAGGGTTACTCAGTTAGCAAATTATCAGAGATATTTCTGCAAGATATTATTCGACTTCATGGCACGCCATCATCGATTGTATGTGATAGGGATCCGCGTTTCACGTCACGCTTTTGGAAGGGTTTCCAAAATGCTTGGGGAACCAAGTTAAGATTTAGTACCGCCTTCCATCCGCAGACTGA
The DNA here is from genome assembly GCA_024085815.1 of Flaveria linearis. Lineage (NCBI taxonomy): Eukaryota > Viridiplantae > Streptophyta > Magnoliopsida > Asterales > Asteraceae > Flaveria > Flaveria linearis. Next base: position 79,820,962 of record CM044007.1, on the reverse strand, counting down.
CGGACAATCTGAACGCACTATTCAGACTTTGGAAGATATGCTTAGAGCATGCGCACTCGAATGGACGGGCAATTGGGATGAGTATCTATGCTTAGTTGAGTTCGCGTATAATAATAGTTGGCAGGCTAGTATAAATATGGCCCCGTTTGAACTTCTATATGGTCGAAAGTGTAGAGCACCAATATGTTGGAATGAGGTTGGAGAAAAGATAATCGAAGGACCGGAATTGGTTAGAATTACTAATGACAAAGTTGCCATTGCCAGAGAAAAGTTGAAAGAAGCCCAAACTAGACAAAAGAGTTACGCCGATCAACACCGACGAGCGTTGGAATTTAGAGTCGGAGATCATGTGTTTCTCAAAGTGTCACCTTGTCGTGGCATACGTCGATTTGGAATTAAAGGAAAGTTAAGTCCACGTTTTATCGGTCCGTTTGAGATTCTTGAAAGGGTTGGAGAAGTCTCGTATCGTTTAGCATTGCCACCGCAACTCTCTCATGTTCATAACGTTTTTCATGTCTCTTTGTTGAGGGGATACAACTATCATCCGTTGCACGTTATTAGTTACCCTCTTCATGCGATTCAAGAAGATCTTTCTTATGAAGAAGAACCTGAAGCTATTATTGATCGTCAAGAACGAGTTATGAGACGCAAGTCTATACCGTTCGTTAAAGTTATATGGAAAAATCATTCTGAACGCGAGGCGACATGGTAGACAGAAGAAATGATTCGTTCACAGTATCCATACTTATTTGACAACTAAGTGTAAGTTTTTCTAAGCCTAACTGTTAGTGATTACTCTATTCGTAAGTGGTGTGTGTTTAAAGAAGTATTATTTTCACCGTATTGTATTTTCAGAAGGATTCATGCTACATTATTTAGAATTTCGAGGACGAAATTGCTTTAAGGGGGGTAGAATTATAATACCTGTAATAAATAGTAATAATAATAATAATTTATAATACCCATAATAAATAGTAATAATAATAATAATAATAACTAGGTTGATTCCCCGGCGCGTTGCGCCGGGCTTTTGTGTTACAATTTTATACTCCTATACGAGTCAGACGTTCGCGTCTCGGTCAGACCCAAACAAACAGCCCCTTAGACTAAAGAGTTACCTGTTAACACAAACTGATCTGACCCGTTTTGACCCTTAGCAAAAATGACTCGTTAACCAACCCGCCTCTTATAAATTCTTTTAATAAAACAATTTAAAAAGTTATGCAGGAGTAAGTGAGGTTTAACTATTAAAGACAGGGAGTGAGGTTCCTATTTTACTATTCATTCACTTGATGCGTAATATTTTAAATGCAGATTACTATTTCATGGAGCAACTTGAAACCGCAACCTCCTAATTAAATATATACATAAACATATGATTCTAATCACAGTAATCACTCAAAAAATAAACATTTAAACATACCTTAAAGATTGTAGCTAATAATATTTATGTCTGCTCGTCATGTCCATGTGGATATCCTTGTGTGCATGCAATAGCCTATTCCAAATAAAAGTAACACACGTAATAACTTATCACATCTCCTCATATTAGAACAAATACAGATTTACACATAATTAAAACTATAAAAGAAACAAACAGAATGCGAACATTTTACTATTAAATACAAATCAAAGAAGAGTTATGAGAGACAGAATTCATAATTGCTATAGATTTACACTTCTTTAAGTTACCTGCTAATATCAAGAGAAAGGGGTAAAGAATGTCATTCCCCCCCCACCCCATGTGGCTAAAAACAAACTAAAAGGTTGCACCCAAATATTACATATGTAAATTTAAGATTAACATGTTAACAGAGGTGTAAATGTAAAGTTTCCTCTATTGCTACTATCTTTAGACACAATTTGTCGCTATACAGAAAGATTAACATATATGTTAACGGAGGTGTGAATATAAAAATTAGATCCCAAACTGTGATTAACTTTATAATGATAAAAATGGTTAATTAGGAGTTGCAACATAATATTATACAATATACACTGATAAGACGATGACACACGTACCTCGTCATCTCTTTCCAGTGAGCCATGAGCCTGGACACAGCAGAAAGTAAGTATTAAAAAAGTATGTCAATGATCCACAATCAAATAAATAACGTTTAGAACCGGTAAACGCACATAAGAACCCTACAATAAGTTGCTTCATCTGTGAAAAGAACTTTAAGCATGTGTATCACGAATTAAAGTCTCTCTAGACACAATTCTTTTCTGGTCTAAAAGGAAAATAAAGAACAAAGTAGAAAATGCAAGACGGCCAGGACCTTGATATATGTGTGGTATACCTCATCATTATCATCATTTTCATAGATACCATATCGGAACGCCTGGCTTAAATTATTGGCTAAAGCTGCCACATCGTAGTCTCTATCTTGGTAGTCATCATCATCGCTGTCTCTACCACGATCATGAAGTGTAGTAGGTCTCCTGTAAATTTCAATAGATAGAGAAACAATTATAATAATACATTAACATGCAAAAACAAAGTTATAGTTTCTCCAAACAAATAAATAAATGGTTATATAAAATTGGTAGATAGTTAAATACTGATGCAGTCAGAACAGAACCATTATACTGCCCTGAAAAATACCCAAAATAATACTAATCTGATAATTAATTTAATCAGACACAGAACCAAATATAGTTGGCCAAAAATGATAGTAAGATACCCACCCGCATGCCCACTAGTACACATTTTCAAGTGTGTTGCGTTTAGTAAGTACATCCGTATGCCACTCTACCCATTCACTATCTCCCTGTCCAAAAGTAATCATTATAATGTAAATCAATCATGTGAGGAAATGTTAATAATATTTCACATATAATAAATCACAGAAAATGAGAAGACATGAGAAACCTGTAAATATGACTGTATATAGTTATTATTAGATCCTTTTTCTATAAGTTTGTTTGCTATACGTGTCATGTGCCCAACATTTCCTATCCTAGGCGGCGTTCTTCCTTCTGCGGGGAGTGTTGGCTGTAACATTCACTAGATTTTGTTAAAAATGGAATAATATATTTCCATGAAACATAATGAATATCCATAAAAATTTTAATCATGACAAATTAAAAAAGTAACACGTTACATTCTTTGGATCTGAGTTCAATGCACAATTCTGCTCAGCTTCAAGAATTTTCCTCACAAGATGACAAGCTTCAAGAATATGCTGAATGAGTGAATTGTTCTTGCTCTCAAGGCAAGAATCTATTATCTGTTCAATGTGGTGGTGAATGAAGTTATTGTATGGATACCTAATGTCCACAGAATAAAGTTGGGTTAATACACAGAGATACTTATTATAGAATAGTTCTGGAGATAGTACGGCTAAACGGAGACTGAGGAGACACTTACTCAAAAAATAATTCTAGAATACGTTTTAAGGCACCAAGGCGGATCAACTCCTTCTCTGCAGCTTCACTACTAACAGTCATTAGGACTGAGATGAATTCAATAATCTGAAATTTTCCATTGTTAAATACCAATTAGTTAAATTTAAATGCTCTGCATTCACAATGATGGAAACCAAGAAAGAAAATAGCTTCAATCAAGGTATAACAATATCACATAGCCACTACTAACTAATTCTTACAACGTTACATCACGTTAAATCAGTTATAGAATCCTGATTAATTTTTCAAAGCAGCAGAACTCACACATAAATCTATGTTTTGGAAGGGAAATCATCCAACCATCAAGATTTCGCAATGGCATTTACACAAACAGTTGGCGTGCATACCAAAAGGGCATTATTACAAGCAAGAAAATGAAGCAGAAATCATTGAGGATGAAGAAATTAATTACCGTTGACAAGAAAAATTGCAGGACCTTTGGAAGAGGATCGGAAGTGGATGAATCCGACGGTGACGCTCCGGCGGTGTTCTGCGTGTGGAGGAACAAATTCACAGTAACAAAACAAAATCCCAGAACCCTAACAGTAGATTAACTCTAAAATCACTAACCATAAGCTGATCGACGATGTTGAAGTTGAGCGATGAAGCGAAGCTGGTCTCGCAATCGGAACCGTTCATCGTCTTCATCATCGACCGACCTCCTCTTTCTCGAGCCCTCTCCAGCTCCTCGGTGCAAATCGGACCTCCTTGGTGGTGGTGGTGGTGAGAGGTGGGAGACGATGGGGCTGCGATTTGGGTGGGGGGAATTGGAGGAGTGGAGGTGGTTTAGGGTTTGGGATCCTCCAGTTGTTTCATCGTCGAGTTCATCATCTTCATCATCGATTCATCGTCTTCATCATCGACCGACCTCTCCTCTGTAGGGTTTGTTGGTGATGGTGTGGAGGTCGGTGGCACTGTTGCCACCGACAAAAGCGAATAAATAGAATAGAGAATAATAATAATAATTTATTAAAGTTTATTAACTTAGAAATAATTAAAAATTTTTGGTTTAATAAGTCCAGGGGGCTAGTGGTCATTTTTAAAACTTGGAATTCATATTTTGGTCATGAAATAATAAATGAAGAAAACCACAGGGACCATTCGTGTAATTATCGAAATCAACGGCTTTCTCTCTCTCTTCCCCTCGTTTTTCCGGCGGCTCTCCGGCCGACCGCCGGCGGCCCTCCGGCGACTCCATAACGCCAAAAATACTGGGTTATAAAATACGAAACCGGTCCCAATTGATTCGTGAACAAAAACCGAACACACGAACCCACTTCAATTTAAAAATGGTTAGTGCGATCGATCTAAACCGACCACTCAACTTTCGGCCACTTTACGGTATACCAAATCGCACTAAAACTCTATTATACTCAAATTAATCGAACCTAAACAATCATATACCTGTTTCTAATCATTACAAACTCACAAATCCACTAGAAACACACATAAACACTCTGTTCGATTCCTTCAAAGCCGCGGACCTGCAACTTATTCGATTTCACCTTCTGAGTTGTATTTCACGATACCAATAGAGGGCTTTTGATGATTAGGGTCATTGGAAACTTCCTGTGAAGTTAATTTCATTATCATCAACATTTGATCATCGTTTGAATCTTCCCAAGGCCGCGACCTGTTCCTCGACGATTTGAACATCTCGAGCATCTAAATAGGTAATTGAAGCTACCTACAAACTCGTTTTTATGCAGGGATTAAAAACCCTATAGTTAATTTCATTATCATAACTGATTGATGGATCAATTTGATCCAAGACCGATTAGGGTTCATCGGTTTGGGGAAATGGGGTTTAACCTGTTTAAAAGAATTCGGGAATGGTTTCAATCGCGGCCTTGTGCCTTTGGTTCAGTGGTTTGGGTGTGGGAGTATGGGGAGGAGGTCACGGGTTCGAAACCAGCCCCCTCCCTTTATTTTTTTATGCCTTTTAAGCATTTCAAAAATTATATAAAAATTACTAAAAATTTTAAAAATAACTTTTATAAACTCTGTTTATTTTAAAAGTTCCCAATTAATTTTTCTGTAATTTTCTTTAAGCCTAGACCTTTATAAAATTATATAACAAGGACAATTATTTAATTGTTTTTATGGATTCTTTTAAATAAATGTTAAAAATCGGATTAAATATAAGACATCTTTTATAAAAGTACCTAATTAATCTCTGTAAATCAATTTATTAAAAAGCTTAACAATTCTTATATATATATGTTAACAAACGTATGAAATAGTTCATTTTGTTGAATTAAGCTCGTATTTTACGGCCAACTTACAGAGAGCATAACTCTTTCATAACAGATTCAAATCAGTTAAACTTTATGTCCATGACGAAGTTCGTCGAAAGACGAATCCGTTGATATATAAAACATTGAAAAAATCATTCGTTTAGACCTCCAAACAGTCGTTTTCGTAACAGCTAGCAGTTCTGCGCAGCTGTAAAGATCCACGTTTTTCTCATATTTCGGTTTTCCAAATCAGAAACTTTTCTAAATGAAAATTGTTCAGAACTCAATAATCTAGTAAACTGGAGATTTTCAGAATTTTAAACGTCGTTTAGTATTTTTAACGAGTGCGAAAAGACAGAGGCAGAACTGGAATTTTTCAAACTATAATTTGCGTTACGTTATCGTAGGTTCTCACGGCGTTAACCGAGCCTAGACTTTGTTTCTGATTATTGTCATTCGTGTATAAGGTACGGATTCCGACCTTTCCCTCTCGTAGCATGAATACCTCTCGTTCTTGATCTGTATTTTGAATTCTTAACTCGACTTGTTGGTTATTAAATCCATAAGATTATTGTTATAAGTGTTTATTGTATAGTTGATATTGTTTGCATGTGATAGCCTTTATCTGCTTTGTACTCATTGTCACATGCTTCCTAAATGATTGATTATAGCTAGTAACCTTGATTAAGGGTTATGAGCTCTAGTGTAACTTATTGTGTTATATTGACTTGATTGTATTATTGATCTCCATACCCGAGCACATCCACCTATGGGGACATAGGGCGTCATTGTGGCACAAGTGATGTGCTCTATCTGTGGCAGAGCGATTAGACCACAGCGTCTCTACATTATTATTATGTGCTAAGTTGTTACACATATTGATTATTGTTAAAAGAGGCGTATGGATCGATCCTAGGATATCATTGTTATTGTTTATTGGTGAGATGGTTAGGTGTGTGTGCCCACATTCCTATCTCACATATTGGTGCATTAGAACTGCAGCTAATGTACACATTGTTAATTGTTATTATTATTGGCTCATATGGGTATTCCTTTTAGATGATTATTATCATTTGATTTTCAACTTGATCATCTCATTGTTATCATGATTGATCATTGTATTGCTATTGTTTATTTCCGTTACTGAGCATTCTTTGGCTCAGCCGTATTTTCTTTTGTTGTTTTCTCTTATTTTTATAGCAGGTACTCAAGGGGCTCAGGGGAACGAGTGAAGAGTGTTAACTCAAGAAGTTAGGATGAGAACATTTGGATTAATAAGATTTAATAGTATTTGATTTTAAGACTTCATTTAAATTATTTGGACCTATGTAAGGATATGAGTGTTTCTTAGTACTTTAATTCTATCATTCATGAAACTCTGATTACTGTTTATGTGACACGTCAACCTTACCCGGGTTGGGGTGTTACACCACATCACCAAATTGAGCTTGGGAGCTAGTGAAGAGTTTTGTAACGGATTGACAAAGAAGAAAGAAAATACCTCAAGTCTACTAGCAATGGAACCTTGTTGAATAACCCCGAGGAAGAGGATTAGGAGTTCCTTGAAAGGATGAGTAAGAACTCAAGAGCCGAAGAATCCGCGGATAGGAAAGCAAAGCACCCTATTCCAAAATCCACCTCCGACATTGACTCAAGTGCAAAAGATCGAATAGTCGCGTTGGAAAGGGAGTTAGCTCGCATGAAGAAGAAAGATGTAAATGCGGTGCAATTCGCGGTTTGTGAAGAATGTGGGGACATTGGTCATAGAGCCGATAGTTGTCAAGTAAACATGGCTCAAGGAACCGAGGAGGTGAATCAAGTTTATGGAGACCGAAAGCCTTTTGACATGAACTCCAACACTTACCATCCGGGTTTGAGGAACCATCCCAACCTTAGGTATGGTAATCCTTCCTACCAAATGAACCCAACTTCCAACCGGCCAATCAAGGTGGACAAGGCTATCAAAACCGCCAAGGGAATAATCAAGGGGGAAATTACAACCAAGGTGGCTACCAAAGGAACAACTACAATCAAGGAGGTAATCAAGGCTACAATCGGGATGGTAACTTCCAAAGAAATTACAACAATAATCAAGGTGGACCATCGAGAAGCCAAGGTGGTGGAGATGACTCGTTGAATGCAAAGTTAGATGCTCTTATGAACATGGTGAAAGAATCTAACAATGACATCAAGGAGATGAAGAGAGCAAATGAAGTAAGAGATAAGTCACATGAAGCTCTCACAAGGCAAGTTGGTCAACTAGCCGAAGATTTGGGCCGACTTAAGGGAAGCGGTGGAAGATTGCCAAGTGATACAACCGTGAATCCACAACATCAAGGTTCAAATTCTAAAAACACATGCGAGGTATCAATTAATAAACTTACTTTGCGTAGTGGTAAGATAGTTGACAATGGTGTTAAACCACCACCACCCCAATTTGTTGAAGGGGTGGTGGAAGATGTTACTGATGAAAGTGACGATGAGGGTGAAAGTAGCCAAACGGGTCAAAATGAAAATTTTTCTGAAAAATCTAAAACCAAACCCATTGAGGTTACACAAACTCCTAAGGCTAAGGAAAAGGTGGTGGAGGATAATACCGTCCCTTTTCCCGAAGCTCTTAAGGCACCCTTGCAAAAAGTGGTAAAGAAGAGAGGTCCACAACAAGATGAAATGTGGGAAATTTTTAAACAAGTGAAAATTAATTTGCCACTTTTAGATGCAATCAAACAAGTTCCTTTATATGCTAAGTACTTAAAAGAACTATGTACCCAAAAGAGAGCTCACAAATTCCCTAAAAAGCTTGACTTGACTGAAAATGTGAGCTCTATTCTTTCGGGTGCCCTTCCACCTAAGCTACAAGACCCGGGAGCGCCCATTATATCTCTTCAAGTGGGAGAATTCAAAATGACAAGGGCACTCTTGGATCTTGGTGCTAGTGTAAGTATTTTACCGGGTAGCTTGTATGATCAATACGACTTTGGTCCGCTTCAAGAAGCTAAGACCACCGTGGTATTAGCCGATTTAACACCCAAGCTTCCCCGTGGGATAATTACTGATGTGATAGTAAAAGTTGAGAATTTTTATTATCCGGTGGACTTTTTAGTACTTGATTATGTTTCCATAGATCAAACCAAGCAACCTACGGTTATCTTGTGTAGACCATTTTTGGCAACTTCAAATGCTCAAATCAATTGCAAAACAGGAACGGTTGACATGACATTTGGTAACAATAGGTTGAGGCTTAATGTATTTTCAGGTATGACTAACCCTCCTATTAATGATGAATGCTACATAGCCGACATTATTGATGAGTGTATACCTCTATGCGACATGGTCGTTGATGAGGAAAACACAATGGAGGATTGTTTCATGTTTGACAGGTTGAGAGTGGAAACTGAAAAGCAACTAGAGGAGGAAGAAGGGGAGATAAAGAGTGTGGCCATGAGGAGTGAGCGACCACCATGGTCGGTTCAAGTGGAACCACTACCCGAGAAGATCGACACCGGGTTGAAACCTTCATTGCAAGAACCACCACGAGTTGAATTGAAAGAACTACCAAAGCATTTAAAATATGCTTTCCTTGGTAAGAATGAAACTTTACCTGTTATTATTGCTTCTAATCTATCCATTGAACAGGAAGGTGCGTTGATGGAGGTGTTGATTGCTAACAAGGAGGCGATTGGATGGACCATTGCGGATCTAAAAGGAATTAGCCCCTCAATTGTTATGCACAAAATCATCACTGATCCGAAAGTCAAACCATCACATGATGCCCAACGAAGGTTGAACCCGAACATGAGAGAGGTAGTCAAGAAGGAGGTATTGAAGTGGCTAGATGCAGGTATCATCTTTGCAATCTCTGACAGTACTTGGGTGAGCCCTACACAAACTGTACCAAAAAAGGCGGGCATCCAAATTGTTAAAGATGACTCAGGTAATGAGGTAGCTACCAGACCAGTACCGGGTGGAGAATTTGTATTGATTACAGGAAATTGAATGCCGCTACCTCAAAAGATCATTTCCCCTTACCATTCATTGATCAAATTGTTGAGAAACTATCAGGTCAGAAATTCTATTGCTTTCTAGATGGTTATTCAGGTTATAACCAAATAGCTATTCATCCTGAAGATCAGGAAAAGACTACATTTACTTGCCCTTATGGCACGTTCGCATTTAGGCGAATGCCCTTTGGGTTATGTAATGCCCCCGCCACCTTTCAAAGGTGTATGATGAGTATCTTTTCAGATATGGTGGGGGAGTCATTAGAAATCTTCATGGATGATTTCTCAATTTTTGGCACATCTTTTGAATTATGTTTGCTTCAATTAGAAAAAGTTTTAAAAAGATGTGTTGAGACCAATTTGGTCCTTAGTTGGGAAAAGAGCCATTTTATGGTTCAAGAGGGGATAGTATTGGGTCATGTTGTGTCTAGCCGTGGGATAGAGGTAGACCATGCCAAAGTGAAGGTTATTTCCACTTTACCTCACCCCACTAATGTTAAGGGCATTAGGTCATTCTTGGGGCATGCCGGTTTTTATAGAAGATTCATAAAGGGATTTAGTGTCATAACCAAACCATTGTGTAATCTATTGTTAAAAGATGCCCCATTTGAGTTTAATGAAGAATGTGTAAAAGCTTTTAACATCTTGAAGCAAAAACTAATTGAAGCTCCAATCTTGCAATCACCTAATTGGAAATTGCCTTTTGAAATAATGTGTGATGCGAGTGACTATGCTATTGGGGCTGTCTTGGGTCAACGGGTTGATAAGAAACCCATTGCCATATACTATGCAAGTAAAACCCTCTCAGATGCCCAATTGAATTATACAACAACTGAGAAGGAATTACTTGCGGTGGTATATGCTTTAGATAAATTTCGGTCTTATATATAGGGTAGCAAGGTTATTGTCTATTCTGACCATTCTGCTGTTAGGTACCTCATGGAGAAAAAGGACGAGAAACCAAGGTTGATTCGTTGGATTTTGTTATTGCAAGAATTCAATCTTGAGATCCGAGATAAGAAAGGAAGTGAAAATGTAGTCGCAGATCATTTGTCAAGAATTCAACCGGTGGAAGAAGATACCACGCCGGAGATAAATGAACAATTCCCGGACGAATACATCATGTCTATCACCACCAATAACCCCTGGTACGCCCATTTTGCAAACTATTTGGCTACAGGTACATTGCCGGAAGGATGGAGTAGAAGAAAGAAACAACACTTCAAGGCTCAAGCAAAACATTACATTTGGGATGAACCGGACCTCTTCAAAGTTGGAGCCGACCAAATCATCCGAAGATGTCTACCGGATGAGGAGATCCCATGTGTATTGAGCATGCTTCACGAATCGGCATGTGGAGGACATTTCAGTGGACAAAAGACGGGCCACAAAGTCCTTTCTTGTGGTTTTTATTGGCCTACCATCTTCAAAGACTCCCATGAATTTGCCAAGAATTGCATAAGATGCCAACAAATGGGGAGTGTGACAAGAAGAGATGAAATGCCTATGCAACCATTTTGGTGGTGGAAATCTTTAATGTTTGGGGCATCGACTTCATGGGCCCTTTTCCAAACTCTTTGGTAATCTTTATATCTTGGTGGCGGTCGATTATGTCTCTAAATAGATAGAAGCAATCGCCACCAAGACCAATGACCATAAGGTGGTATGCAAGTTTGTCCAAACCAATATTTTTTCAAGATTTGGTATCCCTCGCGTGATAATAAGCGATGGGGGATCACACTTTAAAAACTTCAATTTTGGCAAACTTCTAAAACGTTATGGTGTTGACCATAGGATTGCAACACCATACCATCCACAAACAAGTGGACAAGTAGAGGTTTCTAATAGGCAAATCAAAGAAATTTTGCAAAAAACGGTACGACCCGATCGCAAAGATTGGTCAACTAAACTAGATGATGCCTTGTGGCGTATCGTACCGCTTACAAGACACCTATTGGAACCACTCTCTACCGGTTGGTCTATGGAAAGGGTTGTCATTTACCTGTAGAGTTAACTCATCGTGCCTTGTGGGCGGTTAAAACTGTTAATATGAATTATGAGTGTGCAGGTAAACAAAGGCAATTGGCGCTGAATGAGTTAGAAGAGATCAGGGACGAAGCCTATGAAACCGCATCTGCATACAAGGACAAGATGAAGCGGGTTCATGATGCCAAGCTTCGTTTGAAGGAATTCAAGCCCGGACAGAAGGTATGGTTGTACAACTCACGACTAAAGCTATTTCCTGGAAAGCTAAAAAGTAAATGGACGGGTCCATATTTGATCATCCGGGGGGCGACTTTGGAGATGTAGAGATTGAAGATTTCGATGACCATTTAAGGCAAACGGTGAATGGGCACCGCCTTAAACCATATCTTGAACCAAATGACATAAATGGGGTGGACAAACAATCCGAGTGCTTGTTGTTAAGCACTCTTGATGAGGTACCGATTTGATCACAGCACCGCAAAGTCCGGCTAACGACATGTAAACTTAGCGCTGCGTGGGAGGCAACCCACGAGAGGTAACTTGTACATATTTGTTGCGTTGCATTGCTTAGTTTAGTATAGACCTTTGCAGCCTTATTTAGAATTGCCAAGCCAAATCCGAGTCGCAAAATCCCATTGCGTGTCCGACTTGTGTGTATTCGGGACAATACACGTGTGTTCGGAGGGGTGATATATATATAGGTATAAGGTATATATAGATATATATATAGGTATAAGGTATATATATCTACATATTTTTATTATTATTATTTATTTTTTTTTTCCTATGGTGTGTGTAATTTTTTTTTCTATTTTTTTGTGTTAATATTTATATATATATAAGTATGTAATTTATATATATATAAGTATCTACATATTTTCATATTTCATGTGTGTTAAGTATGTGTTAATTTTTGTGTGATGTTTATTTGTATTTGTCTTTAAAAAAAAAATTTCAAAACTGGCATTTCTGGAGACCGTCGCCGACGGGCAAAGATTGCGTCGCCGACGCAGGCCCGTAAATCACACCCTCCGTAGACAGCAACTTAGCCCGTAGACCAAAATTGCATTTGTAAGCCGCGTCGCCGACGGGCAGCTAAGGCGTCGCCGACGCCCCTCCGATTCAAGATACGTAAATTTGTTTTTTTCTTCAAATTTTAACCCATTCTCAACCACCCAAACCACCCCCTTTCGGATTTTTACCCACCACAAACCTTATTTCACCCCAAAACACACTCCCACTCCCATTTTCATCCACCATTCCAACACTTCCTCTCTTCTTCTCCAACAATCCTCAAGAACCCTAAATCTCCTCCATAACCTAACTTCTTTCAAACTTAACCAAATCCAACCATTCTTGTGTCCAAGGTGTTTAGTTTTTCGTGAGGAACAAAACCCCTAACATAGTTTTGATAATTTTTGTTGTTAAAGAGAAATCTAAGGTGCAAAATTCGGATTTTTGCGTTTTTCTTCAAGTATCTTTCTATTGCAACTTGTTGGGTGAAACTCTAAGCACATAAGGTATGGTTTCTTCTCATTCTATTACTAGCATTACATAGTTTGTAGAAATTGTCTCTTGAACATGAATGTGATTAGTGAAACTAGTTTTGGATATGTATGGATTGTTGAGTAGGAACCTGTGGTTGAGTTTAGATTATGTATGATAAATGTAGATACAAAACAAGTGTGGGGAGAGGGTTCTAGCACAATTACTCTTGAGAAATAGGCATAGAACAAAGATGAAAGTTATGAAAATTTGTATACATGGTTGTAAGCATATGATAGTATGTCATGGATAAACATAAAAGAAAACCTCATTGTTGAAAGTAAACTGAAATTTTGAAGATAATGCAACATATTGTTTGTCAAGAACATACTTGTTTATTCAAAATTGCAAGAGGAGCATATGCTTACAAAACCATGATCTATGCCTATTTGTTGGAATTGTTTGAATGCAAGTAATTAATGGGTGTGTTTGGTTGTTGTGTTGTAGTTCAATGGCGAGTAGAAAAAGGAGCAAGACCTCAAGAGCTACAAGTTCATCCTCTCGTAGGGTGATGAACTGGGAACAAGAAAGCTCAGTTACTGATGATGATGCAAGACTATTTCGTCAAGACTGGACGTGGACACAACACAAAAATGACAAAATTGGGGAGAAATGGGAATCCGACGCCCAAAACGATTATCCGACTTTCACAATAGAGCTACTGAAATCCGTCTGTGGAAGTGGAAAATGGCAAAGGTCCAGTATGGCCCAGGTGTATGTGTGCCGGAGAGAGTGGTTAATACTGAAGAGCTCTCAAAGATAGGGATAACACAAAAATTCAAAGCTCTAGGGTGGGAGAGAGCTTTAGATTGGTGTGCAGGAAATACACACGGGTTTATTTGGGGGCGGTGGCCGAATGGATGGCTTCATTAAGATTTGAAAACAAAAGCAGCCATCCATCACAATGGAGGTTATCAGGGGAAACCGGTGCGGGTACTATGGTGATGTCTTTTGAGACGATGAACCGGATCGCCCAATTTGATTCTTTGGGCCAGGGCACTACTATTACTATCATATGGATCGATTTTTTTCAAGGCCCGTTCTAGAAGCAGATCCGGTAAATTTAATCAGCTTGATTGTTCCCTTCCGTGAAGGTGCTGAACTTAAGAGGAACCATTTATCTCTCGAAGGAAAAATTCTACAAAACATCTCCCTTGAAAATATGATGGTACGATTGGGAGATCGAGGGAAACTGAGAACCTGGGACTGCAGAATTTTACACTCTTTACTTTATGGAAGCCCCAAACTCTCATGGAGACATATAGTGATGATGAATATTTGGGAATCAAGGGAGCTATATGCTAGGAAATGGTCCCATATATTCGGTTGATTAGTGCTATGATCGTGCAACAAGATTGCCTTCCTCCAGAGGCACTCTGGGTCAGTAAACCTTGGACTACTTTGATTTTAAGAAGATGAGAGCATCAAAGATTTTTGTTGAATAGCAAGGGTTTACATTTGTTGTCCGGGATACTGAAACGGACAGTCTTTTACTGCAAGAGACCCAGATGCTCCTCCACCGGATGAATTTGAGGCCATGGAGGAAGAAGATGAACAACCCGAAGAAACAAGGCCTTCAAGAAGGCGAACTGCCCGTCAACATCAAGAGGTGTCTGATAATGTAGCTGAATTCACTGTGAGACGAAGGCAGCCGGGTTGGGAATCTTTGCAGGTCGGGCACAGGCAGACATATGACAATGTGTCTGCTTTGATGGGAGAAATGAGAGAAGTGGAGGAAGCAAGAAGAGAGAGTGAAAGGTGTGGAGGCTGCAGCAAGAGGAACATTAGGCACAACAAGAAGCCCGAAGGATGGAAAGGGAGCAGTTAGAAGACAGGCGTTGGATGGCCCTTGCAACAGCCTAACAAATGGCTGTCAACAACGCCTACATTCTCCAAGAACAGGAAAGGCATCACCGGGATCTTGAAGCAGGTCGAAGCTATCAAGAGTTTACCCCGTGGACAGACTATTCGACCATCAGGACCAGCCAGAACAGGTGCAACAGTCAGTGCATTGGCCCCAGGGCGTGGCGTCCAGCTTCATTCCCATTCCTGCGCCACCACCAACTGAAGGGGGAGCATTTGACAACTTTAATAAGATGTTTTCTGCTCTGACTGGCTATCCTTATCAACCATACCCGCCAAGAGATCCAAATGAGCGCTACCAAAGATAGGTGGCGAGGTATGACGTATGTGTTTGTACATTTTATTTAAATGTTTGAGTGTGTTTGTTTTTTTTTCTGTTCCTTTTAATTCTGTAGTTGTTTTTATTAAGTGGTTATTGAAGTTCCACAATTCATGCTAATTGAGTGGTTGTCAAAGAGGTGAGAAGCTTGCTTCTACACAATTTTTTACAATTGCAGGTTTTGTGCTACTTGGATTGAAAAGCTAATGCCAAGAAAAAGTGAAGAAATCCAGGTGCACATGTTCCTTTCAGCATGATTATCTTAGTAGTTTGAATAAGTGGAACGTGGTTTTAGGCCGGGAAAACCTTTGAGGAAGAAATTTGTATCACATCCCTTATGTTTTGAAAAGATTTTCACCCACATTGAGGACAATGTCAACATTAAGTGTGGGGATGGGGGAAAAATAGAAAAATTTTCAAATTTTCAAACTTTTTGGTCCTCATTTTATGCAAACAACTTAGATTGTCACCAAAAGATTTTCAAACCGAGAAAATTGGGTAAAAGGTCGTTAGTCATGGTTGCCTCGAATAGTCTCACCAAGTGCCTTTAAAGAAAACTTTAAGTGAGATGCCTAGTTAGTTTTAGCATGCTTTAAAATAGTCACACATGCTACATGTCGGCAACCCATTTCTCCTCCATCATGTGAGTTTTGAGCCATACTTACCTAGATTGCTAGATCACTTACATATATAAAAAATTCATTTGTTGAGTGTGATCATTATGCGATTAATTGGCAGAACTTGTATGGTTTGATACGTGCTAAGACCATAAAGGAATATGTGAACGGAAATGAGAAGGCATTAGGATCCCCCACTATTCCCTATTACCCATAAAGATTACAAAACTATACCCCTAGTTGCCAATTTTGAGCCTATTTATGCGAACACAAATGTGTGTAAAAATTGTCCTTTCGTTTGTCGACCCACTAGCCGAGCATCAAAGAGTTATCCTCTTGAAATTTTGATGAGAATCCAATTGATTTTGTACATGTGTTAATCAAATTAGTGTTCTTTAGTTATAAAAAAAATGAAATGAAAAAGAATATATACATCGTGTTTGAAGAAAAGATGTCAAGAAAAAGGAAAAAATAGAATAAGAAAAGCGTTGGGATAGAAATTACCCGAATACCGTTATTAGTAGTTTGTATTGTTTGGATTTCTCATCACATTAGCCACTAAATAAAGCCTTATTCCTCACCCAAGCCTAAGCCCAAAACCACAAAAGTCCTTTGATCTGGGAATTATTCCATTAAAGCAGTGGAGGCACGATTGCTTTACAAGCTTATGCTCACATTATTGCATATGGTTTTGAGTGAAAAACATACTAGCACATCACATGCTAGTCCACAAAATAGCCGAGAGGAGCGTATCATTGTGAGGGGCATGAAACATGAGTGCAAGAGTTTAAAGCATGGTAGGATTAGTTAGGCAAGTCTTGGTTTGTTATTACATATATCATTCACTTATGAACTTGAGGGGCGGGTATGACTTTGGACCTTAACTTGATAGAAGGTGAGAAATTTCAAATGTCTTGTAATGTTTTGAAAAATATTGTATGGTAGTTTGCTTGAGGACAAGCAAAAGATAAGTGTGGGGATGTGATACGCGGGTAAAAGCTCGGGTTTAAAAGCACAAAACGGCATATTTATAGCATAACTTCGAGTTCAATGATCTATTTTGATGTGCTTTGTGTTTGTTAGGGCCGGAACAATTAAGAGTACACTCCGGGGGTCATATGGGATGTCGGAATGGAGCCCGGAACAGTCGGATACGCGAAACAAACAAAAGAAAAAACTGTTGTTTCTGGAGCGCGTCGCCGACGCCCTAATAGCCCGTCGCCGACGCCCTCATCAATTCTCCTATCGGATTTTTAATGCCCACTTGTATTGTTTGACTTGTTTAAAACGGGTTTTTCAAGTGGCAGCTAAAGAGGGCACATAATAGGGAGGAAAAGGAGGAAAAGGACCAACACACATGAGGCTATGACCCTTTCACTTTGTTTTGTCTCCAAGACCCATTACCTTCATCATTAACCATCTTCTTCATCATCAACAAGTTTCTTCATCACCATGAATCATCCATGAAGCTTTAGAGAGAAATTTGACAAGTGTAGTTTTTTCATCAACAAAGTCAAGCAACATCAAAGTGATATGGAATTGCAAACAAGATCATCACCCGGAATTCAAGACTCAAACAACATGAGAGGCTAATCTTCTTTGGGTTTCCCCCCGGTTTGCATATTGTAAGACTATGGTTTGTTAACATTTGAAAACTAGATTGCATCCTTGTGTTTTGTATTTGATTGCTTGAAACATTTATGCTAGTACTTTGAGCTTAACTTGAATTCCCAAATTGAATGAATGATTATGAAATTTGTCTTTGAGAAATGGAGTTGTTCATGTGTGCTATGTATATGTAGAGTTTGAATGTTCTTGTGTAATGAAGTGTATTATTGTCCGTGTTAACGTTGACGATTCTTGACACCTAAACCTTGTAACGATGAACTCATTAGAATAAATCATACCTTTGATGCAAGTTAGTTGGATTGGTAGAACCATAACCTTATGATATCAACCGGGGGTGAACCTTATTATTAAACTTTGTTTTGTTAACCATTGTTCTAAGTTTGCCAAGTTTTATTAATCATTTTTAAGCAACCTTTGTTGTTTTGTTCATTTCTTTGTGTTGGACAAAGTTTCAACACCATTTCAAGTAAACATATCAAAGCTCTTATAAACAAAAATAGCAAGCTTCATAATTGACTCGTTAGTCCAATTCAAGTCTAAACACAAACCACATACTCCTTGTGATTCGACACCCTTCTTACCATTTGCTACATAGTCTTGGTACTAAGGAACTATACAAATACTATCTTTGACTAGTGCACGCGACAAGCCGGTCATGCTTCGGAAGAGAAAGTATCTTTAAAAGACCATTTTACCTTCGGAAGCAATGCCTTGCTTCGGAAGAAAAATTGACTTCGGAAGACAATTACCTTCGGAAATGTTTTACATTCGGAAGTAAAGGTTTTTATATGTAACGGATATCTTTTGGGTCCCACTCTGTAAAAAGTAAAGATTTTTTCCATGATGGTCAGATTATTTAAATTATCCTTGCCGCCACTATCATTTCTTCTCCGCCGTAAACCACCATACCACCTACAGTAACCCCAAACAGTTACCCATTACCGCCACTACCACAATTCATCCCTTTTAAATAATCTTGACTGATCAATTTCATATTCTTTTACCAATTTACTGTCCTAACTATTCCCTTCACTGTCAAACCTGCAATTTCACCCAAATTTCAAGCTTACCTTTTCTTCAATGGCGCTAAACCCTCAGCACAACCAAGTCGCATTACTTGATTCGTCAAGGGATGCCGACTTCACCCAAATCATCACCTTTCTTACCGAATCCACATACCTCACTGCACTTACAGTTAACCCCACCGTATACTCCAACCATATGTCCGAATTCTGGAGCAACGGTCAAACTACATTTGAATGGGATTCGAGTCCTGAGAACCCGCATTTGTGGCCAAGAGTTGGTCATCATGAACAGCTCATCAGGGAGCATCTCGAGCTCTATGATGATGGGGCTCCTACTGAGTTCCCCAAGAAGACTTGGAAGACACCTATATCCTCATGGGATATGGAGGGGATGTAAGAAGGTCTACCGTCTACAAGTTTAACTTCTCTTACCATTGGAAGTTCCTGCTGCACATTATCCTGCACTGCCTCTCCAACAATCAGGGGGTTGGGATCAAATCCCATATGAACTAGGATGCCTAGTTCATGGTTGGTGAGAGGTCTCCGATTCAACTACTCACGATTTGTGTTGACCAACCTTATCAGCAATCTGAGCAGGGATACATTCTTCATGTATCCCAGATTTATTCAACACATAATCAACTGTGAGCTGGAACCAAGCAAGCTTGTCTGCGCAGTTGCTCTTACTGTTCCATAAATGAGGCCTACCATCTTCAAAAACTGAAGAAGGTTTCCATCAACTTCACTGGAAGGTACACTCCATTACCTCCAGAGATGACTGAGCGCATAGCTCCTGGTGACATCCCTGTTATCCCCAGGTGATGAACCCACACCAGCAACCTCCACCACAATGCCAAAATCTTCTTTACCCATCAAAGCTACATACCAGAGACGACCCAAACGAACCCTTGTTCAATCTACTCTGATTGAACAAGCTCCTTCAGTTCAAACCAAAAGGGCTAGAGTGGAATCATGGGCTCCCACTCAGTCCGAGGTCACACCATCCTTCACATTCGACCTCAATGTGGGTTTTGAGCCTCCTCAGTCTCAAACCCCTGAGCCCGAACCCCAAGCCTTAAGCCCACAGGGTGAGTCTCTACATCCCCTGTGCAGCCTTTAAGGACAGCCCCACCAAAGGCTCAATGCCTGTAGACATTAATCTAGGTCCCGGGTCAGTAGGTTTAACTTCCCTATCTTTCATTGACCTTTTACGCCGCACTAATGAAGAGATTACATCTCTCCATGGCCATGAAGTTGATCTACAACACCCTCTGAAAGATCAACAGAGCCAAGAGGATCCCTTGTCTCTAGCCCCCATCAGCAGCCACTTACTGAGGTGAGTCCCACTGATGTGGATGGGACTCATGTAGGCTCAGCTGCCACTACTCAGAGTCTCTCATTGAGCTCTCAGGACAGTGGTAACATAATTAGGACTGAGTCTACGGCAACTTTGCCCATTGAAATCTCTGAAAGAGATGACTCTGAGCAAAGGAAACCAGGGTGCCAAGAAGCCACATCTGGTGGTGAGACTGAGCATACTAGGTATGTTATCTCATCTCCCCGTGATTCTTCTCATGAAGATGAGGGAAGTATGCAACTAACACTTTAGTACTTGCTTTCTAAGGTCTCCAACCTGGAATCACAGGTGAGGATCTTAGAATCAAGGACTGCCACTCAGCAACTTGAGATTAACACTCTCAAGGCCAAACTAGCTGAGAAACAGACGGAGAGGTCTGTTAGGCATGTACCAATTCAGGTCTCACTGACTTCTTCCTCTAGCTCATCTAGCTCTCAGATGATGCTACCAAAAAGGGGAGAAAGTTCAGAGACAAACAATTAAGGAACCACAGACCCAATCCCTTACTTCCCAACTCATCACACTACCTGAGTCATCTTAATCTTTTCTAGAGATTGACTCAAAGATGCTTCAAGATCTCTACAGACTTTTCACAAAATTTGTATTGAGATCCTCCCTAGAACAGCCCAGCCCCGAAACTACACTCATATATTTTGGGGCTGAGGAGCTTCAAAGACTGACTGCACCTTCTACCATTGTGGAAGAAGTTGGTCAACCTAAGGTCCACATGGAACCTGAGATTAGCTTCGAAGGGGAAATGGGGACTGATGGCCCAGCAACTGAACAGTTAGGACAGAGCTTACAGCTGTCTTATCTTCTGAAGCTCAAGCTGAAGCTTCCGAAGCTGACATGGAAGCCTCGAAAGAACAAGAAAAGTCTTCCGAGCCGAATAGAAGCTGCGGAAGGCTTATTCCAGATGTCCGAGGAACTGACCATCACAGATGTTATTACTGAAACAGCATCTGAGGTGAGCAGGGAGGACATTTCTGACATTCCTCCAACCCAAACACCAGCTGAACCTCTCTCTTAATCACAACCCTCCATCCAAGAACCACCACAGTCAAGCACTGCCAAAGACAAAGGAAAAAGAAAGTTGACTGCAGAAGAGCATCAGGAGGAGGAGAGGATTGAGAAACTCAAAAAGAAAGGTAGGTTTCCTACTGAAAGCTGCTAGCTGCTAGTTCTAAGGCAGCTGCAGTCAATCAGGAAGAGATCAACCAAAAGAGAAGGACAGCACTCATTGACCAGCTCATCAGCCTAGGCTGCCAATGAGGAGATACTCCTGCTACCACTAGAGGAGTTGGTGACTTTGGAGAGGTCACCAGGCTAAAACAACAAGAAGAAGCCAGGTTGGCCTTGGAGAGGGAAGAAGAAGAGAGAAGGGAGGCAGCCCTGAAGCTGAGAGAGGATAGGATCAAATTCCTACTCTCAAGAGGCTTTAGTCTTCCTGAACTGTCTCCACATGATGATGACATGATCCCTTCTGCTCCACAACAAAGAGCAGGATCAAATGGAGAAGGAAAAGAAGAAGGCTGCTAGGGAGAAGTTGAGGGAGAAAAGGAGGGAAGAAGAGAAGGGGATCACTGCCACCAAAGTCCAATGACAAAGCCTGGATGAAAGACTATCTCTGGGCTCATGGCTTCTCTGGTAGGCAGGTGGACCTATGTCCGAGAGGACACTCCAGCGGATTGTCAGCGAAATAAAAGTTGACATCCGTTTGGGGAAAAGGAGGGAGATGTACAGGAGGGGACAGGGAACGGTCTTCACCCCAGCCACTCAACCACAGCCAACCCCTAAACACAACCCATACCAGAACCAACCCCTTTCCTATCAAAACCAACCCACTGATGAAACCTTCACCCCTCAACCCACAACTCTACCCAAACCTACCACATCACCTCAACCACCCACACTCCCCATCCTAAAACCCAAGACACAACCCAAAACACTAAACCTAAGCCTACCCAACAAAAACCAAGATCATCCCCTCAGCCTCCTTAACATCTCTCCTTTGAGGAATAAAGGAGTTCAAGACAAGGCTCATCAACTGCACCACCTTGAGCAGCATCTCCTGTGAGGAGACCTTATCAACATCACCTATGTTGATAACTCTTCAAACTCCTCACCCTAGGACAATTTCTGGAGTTGCCTAGAGACACCTTGGCCAGGCTGCAAGACTTCTTGGTCTCAACTCCGATACCCTCAATGCTGAGGAGAAGAGACTAAGAAGGAAGACTTTGACTCTGCTGGATACCAGGAAAGAGGACAGGATTTCTAGTCAATCTCCTGGACAAGGAATGCTATAATCCAGAGTGGAGGTTCGATGAACCTTCTCATAACTTGTTGTGGAAAGGGAGAATGGTGAAACCAACAGGCTTAATGCCACATCTTATTGCATCTCAGCAGATTCGACCTTGCTGAGCTTGCAAAGAAGCCATTCTCCAATCCTCCAACTCTGAGAATGCTGCACACCATCAGAAATCATATCAGCGGTCTCCACTTGGCTGAACTAAGTAGAAAGAGCCAAGATTGAAGAAGATAAAGTTGAAAAGAGCGGAAGACAAGGAAAGACCAACCACCAAAGGCACAGCCTTTCTACAGATGGTGGAAGGTCCTGAATTGGAACCAATAGTTAGATGAGAATATGACTATAGTTCCCATCAACTAACTCTTTTCAGAGGGCCACAACAAAGAGTACACATAATCCAAGGAGGAGACAGAGTGGAGGTTCTGTCTACCAGGATCTGTACAAGATTCTCAGCACCACATCAGGAAAGAATGAAGACACCGATAAAAACCTACTTTCCATGGTGCTGAGAGCTTAAAAAAAAATCTCCAGTGATAAAGTCTTGGAAAATCAATGGAAGAGATGTAACTCGGTTGTCTTAACATGGATTCTAAACTCAATTAGTGATGAACTTTACATTGGTCAAGTATATTCAAATCTAGCCTCTGAAGTGTGGGATGACTTGAAGGAGATATATGATAGGGTTGATGGATCAGTTGTGTTTAGTCTATACCAGTAAATTAATTGTGTATCTCAAAATGGCTCTTCTGTTGCTGAATATTATCATAAACTTAACACAATGTGGAAACAATTTGATGCAATAGTACAACTCCCTGCATGCACCTGTAAGGCCTCTAAAGAGTTTAATGATTTTAATCAGTTAATAAAATTAATACAATTTCTTATTGGGCTTGATGATATATATCAACCAGTCAGAACTAACTTGTTAACTAGAGATCGCCTACCAACTGTCAAAACTGCTTTTTCTTTGGTCTCTAGAGAGGAATCTCATAGAGGAACAAGTAGTTCTTCAAAGGGACAAAATGTCAGGTTTGTTTCAAAAACAAATCAATCATTTGATAACAAGAAAAGACTTAGTAGAGGTCCTAACCCAAACCTTAAATGTACTCATTGCAATAAAATTGGACACACTGTGGAAAAGTGTTATGAAATTGTTGGTTACCCTCAAAGAAATAAAACAAAAATGGGTTCGGGAGGTAATCAAGGGAACAAGGCTGCCATGTCATCTAATAATAAATCTGCTAGAAATGAATGCTCTACTTCCTCGAATACTGCCCCTCCCTATCTTTCCTCTGACCAGATTGCAAAACTTCTGGGATTTTTAAATGAGAAATCAAATAAAGGAAATCAAAGTTCAAACTTTGGAGGTACCTCCTTCTTTAAAACTTCTTCAAATACCTTTCCAAACCCCCTGTTTAGTTTTATGAATTACAATTCAAAACGTCCTCTAATTGGATTGTGGACTCGGGTGCAAATCAACACATGGTAATGACCGACCAAAATCTTTTAGATCAAGTAAATGTTTCTGATTTGAATATCACTATAAAACATCCTAATGGTACAAATGCTTTGGTCACTAAAGTGGGGAACTTAAAGCTAAATGATAAGGTCACTCTTACTGATGTGTTAGTTGTTCCTGAATATCATGTAAATTTAATGTCTGTCTATAAACTTGCCAAAGACAATCATGTGTGTGTTATGTTTGACGAGTATAAATGCTATATTCAGGATTCGAACACAAAGAAAGTCCTGGTGACTGGTAGTCAAACTGATGGGTTGTACTTGAATGGTGACTTGTCTACATGTTCTAAGGTGTGTTTTTACAGGGTTGATTCTGTGAATATTTCCCATCCGATCACGCCTTAAAAGCTTTAGGCCTAGATATTGCTGTTAAGCCAAGTCTCGATCAGGTTCCCTGTGAGGTCTGCCATAAGGCCAAACAACACAGAGATCCTTTTCCATTAAGTGACCATAAATCGTCTCATATAGGTCAGTTAATCCATCTTGATGTTTGGGGTCCTTATAAGGTGACAAGTAGAGAAGGGTATAGATATTTCTTAACCGTGGTAGATGATTTTTCTAGAACCGTCTGGGTGTATCTTTTAAAACAGAAAAATGAAGTTCTTCAAAATGTTAAAAACTTTGTTCAAATGGTTAAAACTCAATTTAATCAAGTTGTCAAATCTTTCCGGTCAGACAATGGAAGAGAATTTTCAAATCATTTTTTGTCAAAAAAATGGTATCATTCACCAAACTACTTATCCTCACACCCCACAATAAAATAGGATAGCTGAAAGGAAACATCGACACTTGCTGAATGTTGCTAGAACCCTATTATTCCAAAGTGGAATACCCCTTAGATATTGGTCTGATTACGTTCTAACTGCTGCTTATCTATAAACAGGACTCCCTCCTCTGTTCTAAATGGTAAATCACCGTATGAAATTATGTTTGAATTTCCTCCCAACTTAAATCACCTTAAGGTGTTTGGTTGTCTCTGTTTTTGTACAATATTAAACAAATGAAAAATTGGGTCTAGAGCTGAAAATATGTGTTTCTTGGTTACTCAGTTTTTAAAAAAGGATATAAAGTCTGGAGCTTTGATTCAAAAACTACAATGTTTTCTAGAGATGTAAAATTTTTTGAAAACATATTTCCCTTTAAAGGAAACACTGATTGTTTAGAGTCTAGTCCCAATTTGGAAATAATGTTGACCAATCTAAACTTTTTTGATGAAACTGAACAGAGTCGGTCGGTACCTGATGGTGAATCTCCCTATGATGAAGGGAGTGAATCAAGGAAAGGGTCTAGTGTCTCTCAGCAGCCTAGTGCTGAAACCAACACCTTTAAAGGCAACGCTGATTCTGAGCAGCCTCCTTCGATCGTTCAGGATCATAGTGATGGCATGGCTCAGTTTCAGCAGCCTCAAGTTATTGGCAAAAGTACTAGTGAGGTTGAGAGTCCTGGAACTACATGTGATAAACCAAATTATTCTGAGGGAAATAATGATCCATCAGGTCCCTCGAGAAAATCTACCAGAGTAAGGTTTCTTCCAAACGTCTACAAGACTGTGTCATTAAAGGGAAGGTTAAGTATAGGTTGGAAAAGGTTGTTAATTTCTCAAACCTAACCATTGAAAACAAACTGTTTGCTTCAAGCTTGAACAAGTCTTTTGAACCAAATATTTTAATCAAGCAAAGCATGATCCAAACTGGATAAATGCAATGAACGAGGAGATGGAGGCTCTTAATCGAAACAATACTTGGGACTTAGTTGATCTCCTAAAGGATAGAAAAGCCATAGGATGTAAATGGATCTATAAAGTAAAATATAAGTCATTAGGGGAAATAGAAAGGTATAAGGCTAGGTTAGTAGCAAAAGGGTACAGTCAAAAGGAAGGTATTGATTTCGATGAAACCTTCTCACCAGTTGTTAAAATGGTCACGATTCGATGTGTTATTAGTTTGGTTGTCTAAAATGATTGGTCCTTATATCAATTAGACATCAATAATGCATTTCTTTATGGAGATCTAAATGAGGATGTGTATATGTGTGTTCCCGAAGGATATTTTTCTGAAACTGAAACTAAAGTGTGTAAGCTAAATAAAGCTTTATATGGTTTAAAACAAGCCCCGAGAATGTGGAATGAAAAATTGGTTGGTGTCTTGCTTGAGTTTGGGTTTATACAAAGTAAATGCGATCACTCTCTGTTTATTAAATCTGAAATTCTGTGTTCATTGCGTTACTTGTATACGTGGATGATATTGTTGTCACTGGTAACAGCTTAAGTGAAATCAACTTGCTTAAAGAGTCTTTAAAGTCGAAATTTTTAATTAAAGATCTTGGGCTTCTAAAATATTTTTTGGGAATTGAAGTTTTACAAATTAATTCTAGAATTTGTCTATCTCAACGAAAATATTGCACTGAATTATTGTTTGAGTTTGGAATGAGTGGCTGCAAGCCTGTGTCAACACCTATTGAACAACACTATGTTCTCACAAAGATATGTAAAGAAGATAAAGTGATTTTACAAAATGTTACAGGTTTTCAGAAGCTGATTGGTAAACTTATATATCTTTCTCATACTCGAACTGACATTTCATATGTTGTTCAATACTTGAGTCAGTTTATGCATCAACCAAAAAACTCACATTTCCAAATAGCTTTGAGACTCTTAAGATATCTCAAAGGTGCTCCTGGAAAAGGTCTGTTTTTCAAAAAAAATAGCACTTTTGATCTGGTTGCCTATGCTGACTCGGACTGGGGCAAATACCTAGAGTCCAGACGATCAGTCACTGGGTATTGCGTGTTTTTAGGTGGCAATCTGGTATCCTGGAAAAGCAAAAATAGGGGACCGTGTCTCGTTCCTCTGCTGAAGCAGAATACAGGGCCATGTGTGCTGCCACATGTGAGATCCTATGGCTGCAAAATGTGTTGTCAGAACTTAAGGTTCAGGTTAATTTACCTGTTTCCTTGTTCTGTGACAATAATGCGGCTATGTCAATAGCAGCCAATCCTGTCTTTCATGACAGAACTAAGCACTTTGAGATCGATTTATTTTTCCTTCGAGACAAAATCGCAAATGGAGCTCTTAAAGTTTTTCCAGTAGATTCTCGTGATCAACTGGCTGATGTGATGACCAAAGGGCTGCCTGTTCAACAGCATAATACTCTGATGACTGCATTACAAATGTATGATCCTTTTAAATAGTTCAATTATTAAATTGAGGGGAGGTGTTGAAATTATAAGGTTTTTTATATTTCAATTTAATAATTTTGTCTTTGTTTTGTATTTCTTGCATATGAGCTGCTGAGTTTTATATGGGCTTCTGAGATGCGGATTATTGGTGGGCTCGGCCCAGTCCTATTTGTGCATGGATCCAGCTGGTTGCAGCCCTAGAAGATTCTAGCTGGATGCTTTATATTGCGGTGTTACGGTGTTCCTCTTTAGTTCAATACACACACAGACATATTTTTTCATCCCTATCGTCTCTCTCTGTTCTTGACGATCTAGGGTTTCTGATTCTTGTAAAGTGGTTTGCCATTGCATCTGCTTATAGCAGTTTCATCGTGTTGATGATCTGTTGCTACTCATATTCTGTTTCTTCTTTGATTCTTTCTTTGTTACAAGATTACTCACGCTTTGATTAATAGTTGGGTTGAGTGTTCTTGAACTGTTATCATTGTTGACGATGGAGATAGAGTAAATTGTCATAAGCTGCAATTTATGTTTTGGATATTTCATATTAGGTTTTATAATATATATCATTTTAGATATTTCATATTAGATATTTCATATTAGGTTGAACAACACACATGAGCAATTTACATATCGTTCTAGAGTTAATAGTAGAGATGAGTTGAACTTGTTAATATTAAATAAAAATTATAAAGTTACTAATCAAATATCAAATGTTTTATAAAAATTAAAATTTTTATAAACTAAAATAATTAAAATTTGAAGTTATTAATAAGGAAATTTTTAAAATGATATTTTTTCAAAATAGATTGCTTTGGAACAAAATGTTTACCCTTCTTTTAAAAATATAAAAATGTTTAAGAAATTCTATCATTGTTTTTATTATTAATAGTCATACATAATTTAAATAATATATTATCTTAAAATATCATTATATAATTAATAAAATTTATTTGCTCAACCCGTGTATACACGGGGTCTAATCTAGTTGTATATATGGACTAAGTTCTCATTTAATATATACTAATTATTAACTTTATATTGTATTGATTGTTGTATTATTAGTTTTAAAGATTATATATTTTCTTTGTCTTTTTTTCTTTCTTTTTTGCTTTTTACTTTGAATCCAATAATTTTACATCTTTTACAAATTTACTCCTAAAATTTTTCACTTTTAACTTTTTCCCCTTATACATTCTTATTCTATAATTTTTCATTTCACATTTCGGTATAATTTTAAGAGCTAACACGCCGTAACATGTGTGTTTAGTTCATCGTTGTTACGCTTTTTACCTGCTTTACGACTCCGTTGCAATGTGCTGATACCAGATCGAATTAGTTATTGTGTTTAATGTTTTATTGTGACGAAGATGAACAAATAAAGAGTATATTCAGAGTCGCACCACCAAAAGGGAAATACGTCTCCTTTGTAGTTTCTCTCCCCTCTCTCCATTTTTGTTTTTTCTACCCTTCTAATCATCTTAACCCATCTTGATCGCACTGCATAGGCTATGGACATTTCACTTTGAAGGTAAACTAAAAAAGAATGTAATTTATAAAATATTTTTTTTATTTATGCACTTTTTCCATAAAATGTTATGGGCTAACAAGTGAAGTGACTAGTGAGTACATTAATCACTAATTTTGGACCCGTAAAATTTAAATTTCGGTCTTTTATTTAAAAAATTAATATGCAAATATATCTTTTCTCGAC